>PVKP010018170.1:0-44738 GCA_004027715.1 Plecturocebus donacophilus
GGGAAGCAGGAGACGCTCACACGGTGGGTGACCTCTGCCAGGCCGGCCCCGCTCTCTTCCCAGGGTGCTCCTGGGCCCCTGCTGCCGTCCAGATGTGGTGGTTTCTCTTCCCTAAGTGGACCCACCTGTGTCTCCAGGCTTGAGAACAAGCACCAGGAAGGTGAGGACCACTTGGCAGTTTGCCATCGCGTCACATCTTTCAGCTGGAGGTCAGGCTGTCAGCATAACCCTTGGAGGGCCAGGCCAGGAGCCTCTCCTCTTTTCAAAGGAGAAGCCAAGAAGTGGGCAGGCTTGTCCCCAGCCGAGGCGGCTGAGAAGGCCAAGAGCACCTCTCCCCATTCTCACTCTCCAAACACCCATGCCAACCCAGACAGAGACCCCAGGCTCTACAGAAAGCCAACCAGAGGGACAGACAGGATCGGAGAGGGGCCACAGTGCTGTCGAAAAATTACATGGTCATTGGCCAGGCGCAGTGGCTCACGCCTATAATTCCAACCGTCTGGGAGGCCCAGGCAGGAGGATGGCTCCAGGCCAGGGGTTCAAGACAGGCCTGGGCAACATAGTGGCACCCTGTCTCTACAAATAATAATGATAATTAGCCTGTAGGCCGGGCACGGTGGCTCACATCTATAATCCCAGCACTTTGGGAGGCCCAGGCAGGTGGATCACTTGAGATCAGGAGTTTGAGACCAGCCTGGACAACATGGTGAAACGCTGTCTCTACTAAAAAAAAACACAAAAGTTAGCCAAGTGTGGTGGCAGGTGCCTGTAATCCCAGTTACTTGGGAGGCTGAGGCAGGAGAATCGCTTGAACCTGGGAAGCAGAGGTTGCGGGAGGCCAGGATCTTGCCACTGCACTCCCACCTGGGTGACAGAGCAAGATTCCGTCTCACAAAAAAAAAAATCTAAATGTATGTCTACAAAGCAACAAGTCCTTTGATACCATGACAATGAAATAACGTTGTGACACAGCTGCCAGCCACGCACCAGCCCCTGCCAGGCTCTGCTCCCTCCAGAGTTCTCTTTGTCCTGACGGTCTTCCCATGTGGTCTCTGCTATTCCAACCCCTCCCAACCCAAGGGCAAAGTGTAAATCCGGCAGTGCTAGCCTCTGAAGGCCCTGGCCTCATCCCAGTCCCCAAGCTCTTGTTCACCCCATTTCCATTGCTTGCTGCCAGCCACTGGCCTGGCCTCTCCCCAAAGGCTCCGAGGATGCCCAGCAGAAAAGCCCTGGTGCTGGGCAGGTTTGCACAGACAAGACTCATAGCTCCTCTTGAACCCCCATCCCCACCTCCAGGGACCCATAAGAGACAAACCCGTGGCACAGGCAGCCGTGGACGGCTCCCAAAGGGACCAAGTCAGCCACAGCAGGCCGTGTCAGGCCATGCCGATCCCACTCCACGTGGGGCATCTGCTGGGAGGCCAGGGCTGGTGGGCCCCCACATTCAGAATGACAGATAGAGGTAGGAAAAAGAGGAAGCAGGCCAGTGCCCATATAGCGAGATCAGTCTTAACATTCATGTTTTTCAAGAGATGATAGAAATCTGAACTTTGAGGTAAAATATCCCATTTCTTAAACTTCAGTTCCGATGAGAAAGAACATGTGCACGGTAGGGAAATGCAAATCAAAGCCACCATGAGAGGCTACTTCACACCCACCAGGATGGCTCGAATCAGAAGAACAGAAAATCACAAATGTTGCCGAGGATGTGGAAAAATTGGGACCCTCATGCATTGCTGGTGAGAAGAGAAAATGGTGTGGCCACTGTGGAGGCGGTTTGGGGGTTCCTAAAAAGTTAACCATAGAATTCCCACATGAGCCAGCAATCCCACTCCTGGGTATACACCAGCAAAAACGCACACATAAATGCTCCCAGCAGCATTATTCATAAGAGCTCAACATGGAAAAACACCCTCAGCTGTCCACCAGCAGCTGAATGGATACACACAATGTGTCTACAAGCCGTGGAAGGGTATTCAGCCATCAAAACAGTGAAGTGCTGATGCTCACTACTACATGTGCACCTAGAAAACATCGCACTCGGTGCAAAACACCAATCACGAGAGGCCACATGCTGGCCGAGCACCATGGCTCAGGACCTGCAATCCCAGCACTTTGGGAGACCACGGTGGGAAGATCTCGTGAGCTCAGGAATTTGAGACCAGCCTGGGCTACATAGGGAGACCTCGTTTCTACACAAAATAAAAATTTTTAAAAAAATGTTTAAGGTCACATACTATGAGATTCCATTCATATGAGATGTCCAGAATAGGCAAACCTGCTGAGACAGAAAGCAGATTGTCAGAGACAGGGTGCTTATTCTTAGGTACCATAAGGAAAAATTAACATCTAGACTAAGAGTTTTCTCAGCAAGTCAGTTTTACTTTCTGCAGAAAGGGCGCTGTTCACCAGCTATCTTGCCACAAAAGCACAATGAACAAAGAGAGGCAAAAATATTTATCCTTTATGCATTTGGTCCTTACTTTTGTGTCTGATCTCCACTGACTGGAGCCGGACCTCACAATCTAAACTAAACTTGGTTGGCTAACAACTTAAAACTTTTCTAAATACGTAAAGGCAATGGAGAACAAAGGAAAAGAGGAAGTCTAAATAAGGAAGGGAGAAGAAGTTGCTTGTGAAAGGACTTAGAAAAGTAATAGCATAAATATCTTGGTTAAAGTACAAGGACAAAGAATGTACTATGTGCCTGTGAGCATGTCCAGCACAAATATCTCGGTTAAAGTAGAAGGACATAGAATGTACTTATTCCTTTATCTCTAACAGCTGCATAGGATAGGGCCTAACAGAGAGTTACGAGCAAAAAGCAAGAAGGCTGTGAAGAAAGTTAGTCTTTAAAAGAAACTATTATTTCTATATTATTTCTAACGTTTATTATTCTTCTTCTTTAACAAGAAGGGAAACTTTGAAGAGGAACTTTTTACTTTCTACACAGATTGAGGGTTTCCAGGAATAGGGGGGTGGGAGAAAAGTATGGGAGATTCTTTTGGGGGATGGTAGAAATGTTCTAAAATGGATTGTGATGATGGTTTCACAACTTTTTGAATATATTAAAAACCATTGAATTTTACAGTGTGCAATGGTGAGCTTTATGATCGTGAATTATATTGTAAATAGTGCAAGCAGAACCAAGAGTATCTACAGGCCAGAGTCCAGGGGACCGCAGCGCCTCTCCCCGTCGACCCTAAGCCTGAGCGCCCACCCCCAGCACTCCGTCTCACTGTGGGCTGGAATCACTTTTGCTTGTTCCCGCTCTAAGACAAAAATGTGCAGTAGAATTCCCCAGTGAATACTGTGCCCCTGACACCCACTGCTGCTGCTGGTGGCAGCAGCTGGCCTCTGGGGAAAGCAAGCTGGCATCTGCAACACTGGACCCCGTGGAGCCACAGGGGTCCTCATCCGAGGGACGCAGGAGCATCAGGGTCAGAGGGGAGGTCAACGGAACCCAGTTGCCGGCTCCGAAGGGGAAAGAAGGGGCCATGGGCAAAGCAATGTGGGCATCCTTAAAGAACAGGAAGACACAGGGAAACGGATTCCCCCTGGAGCCTCCAGAAAGAACCAACTCCGTCAGCACCTTGGCGTCGTCCTCGTGAGACCTGTGTCAGACTTCCGACCTCTAAACATGTAACAGAATACATCTGTCTTGTTTCAGTCACTAACTGTGTGGTTATTTGTTCCAGCAGCAACAGGAAACTAATACGGCAGGTGATTATGACTTTCTAAGTCTTCATTTCTAGGCACAGGGGCTCCTGCCCGTAATCCCAACACTTAGGGAGGCCAATGAGGGAGGATTGCTTGAGCCCAGGAGTTCGAAACCAACCCAGGAAACATGAAGAAACCCTGTCTCTATAAAAAATACAAAAAATTAGCTGGGCGTGGTGGCACATGCCTGTAGTCCAGCTACTAGGAAGGCTGAGGTCGGAGGACTGCTTAAGCCTTGGGGCAAAGAGGCTGCAGTGAGCCAAGATTGTGCCACTGCACTCCAGCCTGGGTGACAGAGCCAGACTCTGTCTCAAAAAAAAAGACTTCCTTCATTTCTAAAACTATTATTTAGTAATTTTACCTGGTTACTAACAGAAGGCAAAGATTAAATGATATCATCTTTGTAAAGTCGTTGTCACAGTGCTTGGCACATAAATACTCAATCAGGACAAGTATCCAGTGACAGCTGTACAAGCATGAAAAACTGTGTTTACAAGGAAGCGTATTTATATGGGGGAATGCTCACAACATGCTGATGGATGGGAGAAACTATAGACTGTATGCATATATCATCCATGGAAAATGCAAAAAAGAACAATTATGTAAAATATTAATATTGCTTTTTTCTGGGTCATTTTTATTCTATCTAGATTTTCATGTACTATCTATGGAATGTTTTACTTTTTTACTTTTTTGTTTTGTTTTGTTTTAAGAGACAGGGTATTGCTCAGTCACCCAGGTTAAAGTGCAGTGGAAAGAGCATAGCTCACGGCAGCCTCGAACTCCCAGACTCTGGCAATCCTCCCACCTCAGCCTCCTTAGTAGCTAGGACTGTAGGCATGCACCACACGCCTGGGTAATTTTTTAACTTTTTTGTAAAAATAGCGTCTTGCTATGTTACCCAAGCTGTTCTGGAACTTCTGGCCTGAAGTGATGTTCCCACCTCGGCCTGCCAAAGTGCTGGGATTACAGGCATGAGCCAACGCACCCAGCCTACAATATTTTTTATAGCAATGAGGTATTCTGTTTATGGATATCCCAGGAGAGCAGCAAAGGTAATTCCACACGTATGAACACGCCACAGTACACTGAAGTTGAATGTGCACTGAGGACGCTGAGCTATTTCCAAGTTGCTTACCAGCTTTACTGCAGCGAATGCATTGGTACATTAATAAATCTCTTGGTGTATCTGTGATTATTTGCAAAGATAATCCCCAGGATGGTGAAGGAAGATTCTAGGACTACACATCCCTCCATACGGAGCTGGGAGTTCCTGCCCAAAATTTCACAGAAATGGAAGTACACCGTAGCAGCCCTTCATGTCCCACTCGTTCACTCTGAGCACCACTTTGCAATTGATCCATGCTGATCACTTCCTTTCGGATGTGGCGCAGTCATCCAGAGACGGACATGCCACTGCCTGTTTCTCTGTCTCCCAGACGATGGGCATTTGGGTGGCTTCCGTGTTTTAGCTATTGTACGACTGAAGCTCTGATGAGCATTGTATGATGGCAGCTCCGATAAGCATCATGTGCCAGTCTCTGCATGAACATCTTTCCAGTTCTCTTGGTGGACGGCTAGGGAGATTTCTGGGCCATCTGGTAACTGCCAAACTCCCAAAATGGTGAAACGTTTTTGCGTTCCCACCAGCAGACTATGAGAGTTCCAGCGTCCCCCATCCTCGCCAGCATTTGGTATTGTCAGTCTTTTCAATTTCATCCCTTCTTGTGGACGTGTGGTTTTAACACACATTTCCATTCCCTAACGAGCAGTGTTACTGAGCAGTTTTTGTGGTGCATTTTGGATATTCTGTGTCTCCTTTGGTGACGTGTCTGCTTAGACTGTTGATTCTCCCCGCCCCTTTCTTTTTTATATTAGTCTCCGGTTTTAATGCATCATAATCAGAGACGGGGCCTGTATCGGTTCTACTTTTGAAAATTGGTATTCTTTGTGGCCTAGAATATAAATAAGTTCTACAAAGGATTTATGGGAAGCTGGCCTGGAAATGTGGTCTCAGGTTGTTTGAAACAGCAGAAACTCAACGCATGCTAGCTGGGTCTCCTAACTAGGACGGTCCTGCATGGATCCAGCGATTTAGATTCCATCTCAGGGTTCTTTGTTGCGCTGTCTTCTTACTCTCTTTCTCTCCAGGTGCTGGTCTCAAGGTCTCTTATGACAGACGGGCTTATCACAGTGGGCCTGGCGACACACGCTGCTCTAACTTGGTAAGCTCAGAGGAAGCAAGAGACCCTGCAGGGCCCCCATGCAAACACCAGGGAAGGGCTGCCACTGTCCCAGCGTGAGCTGTGGCCATCCCTGGGCTAGGAGCAGCTAAGTTCCCATGACTGATGCTCACCCCTCACACATATACACACAAAACAATTCATTCTGTTCTGGAAACCGGCGTTTCATCAGGACAAGCTTCCCGACGGCGAGGCTCTGGTCCTGGAAGGCCCTCCTCAGTCCTGCCTGCTGGGTCTGTGACTTCCCAGACTCATGATAAAGTCTCATGGTGCAAGTCTGCTTTTCTCAATTGTTCTATCTCTAACAGGTAGTACTTGCTGCATTTTAATGCTACCTTTCCTGGATTAAGTTTCATGAATAGAAAATCCGGAGGGGCCATCCAGGCGTGGTGGCTCATGCCAGTAATACCAGCACTTTGGGAAGCCGAGGAGGGCGGATCACTTGAGGTCCAGAGTTCAAGACCAGCCTGGCCAATGCGGCGAAATCCTATCTCTACTAAAAATAGAAAACTTCATCAGGAACAGTGCCATGCACCTGTAGTCCCAGCACGTGTGGTCACAGGCACGCTTATGAACACACCACACACCACATTGTATTTAAGTTGAATACCCACTGACAGATGCTGAGCTATTTCCGGGTTGCTTACCAGCTTTACTGCAGTGGATGCATTGGCACATTAATACACCTCTCCGTGCATCTGTGATTATTTGCTTATTTCCTTAGGATGGTCCCCGGGCATGGCATTACCTGATAAATGGATGTGAGGGATTTGAGGATCTGGAATCACATTGGCAAACGACTTCCCAAACCACGGAAGTAGTTTCCATCCCTACCCCCATGCACGGGCACCCCCGCCCTGCATGCTCTCCTAACCTTCACCAGGCCGTCTGGATTGGTTTTTAACCGCACTGAGGACCTGATGGCATAAAATCACAAATACGCTCAGTCCTGGAATGAATTCACCCGTGCCAGTTGCTATAGGGCTGGAAGGAAGCCCCACTGCCACTCCTGCCCTTAGGGACTTGCATCTGTGAAAAGGACATTTAAACCAAGAGAAACATAACCATGCACAAATTGAATAAACCAGAAAACTGTCATTTACTTCCATAGGAGTTTTCAAGCTGGAAAAACCTGAACAGGATGTCAGGGTGAGGACAGAAGTTGTCTGCACAAAGTGGGAACGGGTCGGGGGTGACAAGTGGAAGTAATTCTTCTGGGCGGCTTTCTGACAAATCATGTCAACAGCCTTAAGAACACTTGGATCTTGGGGCCGGGCACGGTGGCTCACGCCTATTATCTCAGCACTTTGGGAGGCCAAGGCTGGCAAAACACCTGAGGTCAGGAGTTTGAGACCGTCCTGGCCAACACGGTGAAACCCCGTCTCTACTAAAAATATAAAAAATTAGCCGGGCGTGATGGTGAGCGCCTGTAGTCCCAGCTACTCTGGAGGCTGAGGCAGGAGAATTGCTTGAACTCGGGAGACAGAGGTTGCAATGAGCCGATACGGTGCCACTGCACTCCAGCCTGGGTGACAGCATGAGACTCCATCTCAAAAAAAGAAGAAAAACACTTGGATCTTACAGTGGGGATGTGAAACAGAGAAGGGTGATGAACTCTGATCAGAGGGACAAAGAAAAGGGCTGGCCTGCTTGCCAATATATACTGTCCCTGGTCCATGCCAGACCCTGTCCCCTGATCCATGCTATCCTGTGGCACATGCTGTCCCTGGTATACACTGTCCCTGCTACATAGTGTCCCCTGCCACATGCTGTCTGTGTTACATAATGTCCCTGGTACATACCATCCCTGATACATGCTGTCTCCAGTACATGCTGTCCCTGGCATACGCTGTCCCCTGGTACATCCTGTCCCTGGCACATGCTGTCTTCACCATCCTTTTGCAGGGTGACCTGGTGGTACATAAACTGGTCCCACCGTTCCTTTAGCACTGGGAACCCCAGGCTGGGTTCTGCCTCCCCAGGTGGTGGGATGTCCCTTGCGCATAGGAGACAGAGGTCTGCTCCAGCTCTGCAGCCGCCGTTCCAGATGGTGGAAGGCAGCCCACCAGCCTGTGATGTGCACAGCCCAGGCACAGCACTGACCCCACTGGCTTCCTGCCCATAGCCCTGGGTCCCCAGCCACTTTGCCTTTGAGTAGGCAGGTAGTGCCTCCTTCACTCACTCCACCAATAGTCACTGAGTGTGCTGTGCTTCCAGAACTACGCAGAGGGACGCAGCTGTGAACCAGCTGAGCAGCGGCCTGGCCTGGCCACATTCCCCACCTAGTGTGTTAACAGTGATGGATTTCAGAGAGGCCTAACGCTGCACCTCCTCTCCCACGTTTTCCAGCTGTGCTAGCTTCCTGTCACTGCTAAAACGAATGGCACAAGCTAGTGGCTTCCAAAAACACAAACGCACGGTCCTGCAGTCTTGGAGGTCAGAAGTTTAGAATGGGTCTCGCGGGGCTAAAATCCGTCTATCTGCAGGGCCGGTTTCTCCTGGAGGCCGTAGGGGAGAGTTTGCTTTCTTGCCTTTCTCGTTTCTAGAAGCTGCCTGCATTCCTTGGCTCTCGGCCCCTTCCTGTATCTTCAGAGCCAGCCACAGCTGGTCGAGTCCTCACACCTCCTCCCTCTGACGCTGTCTGTCTCTCCTGACTCCCTCTGCCACTTCTAAGAACGCTGATTACATAGGCCCACCCAGACAGTCCAGGATCATCTCCCCATCTCTGAAGCAGCTATTGACCAAGCTTAAGTCTTTTTTTCATTTTTTCTTTGAGATGTTGTCTCGCTCTGTCACCCAGGCTAGAGTGCAGTGGTGTGATCTCGGCTCACGGCTACCTCCACCTCTCAGCTGGAGGTGTATTTTTAGTAGAGATGGAGTTTCACCATGTTGGTCAGGCTGGTCTCGAACTCCTGACTTCAGGTGACCCACCCGCCTCAGCCTCCCAAAGTGCTGGGATTACAGGCGTGAGCCACCGCACCTGGCCTACCAACCTTAATTCTATCTGCAACCTTCATTTCCCTCTGCCACGTCACAGAACATGTTCTCAGTCCCAGGAATTAGATCTGAGGCCATTATTCTGCTTATCACACTATTCATGTGATTTTATGCAAATTACTCAATCTACAGATTCTTCTCTAAAGATTCTTTTTTTTTTTAATTTACAAGTCTCCTGCGGAGTTTTTTTTAAAAAGTGCATGCCTCCTAGCAGTGATGCCACTGGCTGGAAATTTCCCCTGCAAATACATTCACACAAGTAGCTGATGACTAAGGTTCCAGATGCTCATTGTAGCATTTGGTTTAGTGGAGGAGCCAGCAAGGGAGGCAAAACTTGCACATTATCAAAAAACATGGGAGGCAGCACATGCAGTCCGCTCCATTCGCCAGGAAACCCGGGCTACGGAATGAGGGCTTTGCCCAAGGTGGCAGCTTCTCAGTGCGACCGGTGGGATTCTAGCCAAGGTATTGGGACAAAGCACATTTAATTTGTTCTTATGACCTAGTCATTGATTTTTAATCCTTTAGGCCCAGAGTAAGTTTTGATTTTCGTTTGGCTTTGTTTTATTACGATAGCAACCCTTAATGCCAAAAATCTCCCAAGAAGCTGGGCCTACATGGTTTTATTTTTTATTTATTTATTTGTTTATTTATTTTTGAAACAGTCTCACTCTCTCGCCCAGGCTGGAGTGCAGAGGCACGCTCTTGGCTCACTGCAGCCTCCGCCTCCCGGGTTCAAGCGATTCTTGTGCCTCAGCCTCCGGAGTAGCTGGGACTACAGGCGCGTGCCACTATGTCTGCCTAATTTTTGCATTTTTGGTAGAGACAGGGTTTCACCTTGTTGGCCAGGCTGGTCTTGAACTCCTGAGCTCAAGCTATCCCCCTGCCTCGGCCTCCCAAAGTGCTGGGATTACCGGCATAAGCTACCATGCCCGGCCAATTTTATAAATACGCTTGTATCCCATCAAGGATTGCCCAGCTAAGGAGCTAAGAGAAATTCCTGGGCCCAAGAAGGTCACTCCTGGTCTGCCCCTCTTCATCTTTCCCTTACTCCCCTCACTGCAGCCTTCGTCCCTGCCTCCCGGAGCCAGTCAGGAAGCGTCCCACTGAGTTGAGTCCCAACAGATTTCATAAAACTCTACTCTTGACACACTTTTTGCAAGGTCAGCCTTTACCCCCGTGGGTCTGGGCGGAGAGACCCAAGTGACAGCGACCCTTGTCCCTCGTTGCCCTGACCTGGCCTGCCACGAGCTCCCGGGAATCTTTGGGGAGGGTGGAGCGACTGGACTCAAACTCCCATTTGGAGATGGAGCCAAGAACGTCGTGGGCGGCAGCCCCGCTGCCGATGCCATTTTGGGGAATGCATGTCACAGCCCGTGGCAGCAAAGTCACGGGCCCAGTCCACTCTGAACAAGCAACAGGGTGGAGGAGGATGAGGAGGATGAGGATGGGACCCCAGGGTGGGATGGGGACGTGGCCTTACCAAGAATGTGGATGAGTGAGATTCCATGGCATTCCCTACTCCGGAAGACGTATGTTTAATTTTAGGCATGGCCGTGGACCACACCCATCTCTCTCCTGTGAAAACTCCTCTGACATTTGGAGGCTGCGCCGTCCTAGGGTCGCTCATTCCCAGCCACCTTCACTTAGGTTCCCGCCAGGAACACCCTGAGAGTGGGAAGGAGGGCGAACGTGCCTAGGGTCCTCCGGGCGCCCCGGTGTCCTCCTCCATGACTCCCCGTGGAACCCGCTGTGAGGAACGTGTTCATTTCCAAGGGCACCTGTCACAAATGACCTCGAACTGGGGACGTACTAACAACAGGAATTTCTTATCCCGCATTTCTGCAAGCCACAAGTCTAAAATCAAGGTCTGGCAGATTCCTCCTGTAATCTCTGAGAGAGAACCTGTCGAAGGCCTCCCTCCCAGCTCCTGGGGCTCCCGGTGATCCTCGGCGTCCCTCAGCTTATGGACATGTCCCTCCCATCTCTACTTCCGTCTTCACATGGCCTTCTCTGTGTGTCTCGTCCATATTTCTCTCTTTTTATAAGGACACAGATCATTGCATTTAGGGCCTACCTTAAATGAGAGGAGATCTCATCTGGAGTTTTTTTTGTTTGTTTGAGATGGAGTCTTGCTCTGTCGCCCAGGCTGGAGTGCAGTGGTGCAATCTTGGCTCACCGCAACCTCCGCCTCCCGGGTTCAAGTGATTCTCCTGCCTCAGCCTCCTTGAGTAGCTGGGACTACAGGTGCACGCCACGACGCCCAGCTAATTTTTGTATTTTTAGTACAGATGGGGTTTCACCATGTTGGCCAGGCTGGTCTCCAACTCCTGACTTCAGGGTGATCACCCATCTCGGCTTCCCAAAGCGCTGGGATTACAGGCGTGAGCCACTGCGCCCAGCCTAGGTCATGATTTTCAAGACACATTCCTGTTTGGGAGTTTTTCTTATTTTATATGGATGAAATCAAAGAGTTTCAACCTTGCCACCTCAAAATTTCACAAAGAAGAAAAACTTCAAATTGATATAAACAACATATGTGACAAATATCCTACAGTCCAAACACAATTAAATGTATATTTTTAAAAATAAAGAACACATAAGGCCAGGTGCGGTGATTCACGCCTATAATCCCAGCACTTTGGGAGGCCGAGGCAGGCGGATCACTTGAGGTCAGGAGTTCGAGACCAGCCTGGCGAACATGGCGAAATCCCATCTCTACTAAAAATACAAAAATTAGCTGGGCCTGGTGGCGGGAATCTGTAGTCCCTGCTACTTGGGAGGCTGAGGTGAGAGAATCGCTTGAACCTGGGAGGCAGAGGTTGCAGTGAGCCAAGATTGTGCCACTGCACTCCAGCCTGGGCGACAGAGTGACACCCTGTACCCCTTGTAAGGCTGATTGCATTGCTGGGAGCTCGGACGCACCCCCCCCACACACCCTTTTTTCCTTTTCACAAGCCCCGAGCAAGCTCAGACATGCTCAGACATGTTCCCTTCTCCCTTGCTCACACAGCCTGGTTTTCTCTTAAAGAGCCCAGTATGCAAACAAGGTGCTGCAACCATAGCTTCTTAACAACCAATAGCAGCTAAGCCTTAACAACCAATAGCAGCTGAGTCTTAACAACCAATAGCAGTCGAGTCTTAACAACCAATGGCAGGCAAGTAATTCCCGCCAACAACAAGCCAAGTCCTAGGTCAAGGCTTGTAACTTACCCAATAGCAGTCTTGCTCTCCCACAACCAATCGAGCTGTTTCACTCCCTATAAAACCCCCTGTCTAAGAGGAGTCCGTGGGACTTCTCCGGCCCCTCCTGTCCGGATTGCAGAACCTCACCCGGGAGCCTGAATAAATTCCCTTGCATTGGATTATTTTGATGCTGGCCTCAGTTTCTTCATTTTATCCTCAGAAACAAACCTTACACCCCTCTGCCCAAAACAGGGGCAATAAAGAAGACAGGGATAGAGAAAAATGAGGCACCCAAAGTAAGGTGCTGCTCTTCAGAAGTCTGCTGAAAGGGGACATCCCGTCCCATCAACTAACAGCTTGGGGAAATCATTGTTCTCACATTATAAGGCAAAACTTCAAAATTTTTGACTACTAAAATGTAATAAAACCCCCATAATGTATGGGGCACTGTGGTGTATGCCTGTAATTCCAGTGCTTTGGGAGGCTGAGGCAGTAGGATCAGTTGAAGTCAAACAAGCCTGGGCAATGTAGTGAGACCCTGTCTCTACAAATATATATATATATATATATATATATATATATATATATATATTTTTTTTTTTTTTTTTTTTTTTTTTTTTTTTTTTTTTTTTTTTTTTTTTTTTTTTTTTTTTTTTTTTTTTTTTTTTTTTTTTTTTTTTTTTTTAATTAGCTGAGCATGGTGGCCTGTAGGTCCCAGCTACTCAAGAGGCTGAGGTGGGAGGATTGCTTGAGCTCAGGTGTTCAAGGCTGAAGTGCGCTATGATTTCGCCACTGCACTCCAGCCTGGGCAACTGGGCAAGATCCTACCACTTCCCAAAAAATCAGTCAGTCAATAATTATAATAATTGATTTGAGTCAATTTCCAGATTTAATTTTGCTCTTATTTTCAATTGAGATAAAGTTGACATATAGTCAAATGCACAGATCTTCTATATTCCAGTTGGTGAGTTTTGACCCAGTGAATACCTGCACAAGCCAGACCCCTGCCAGACACCCAGCATGCCCTCAGCCCTTCACACCTCAGACCAAGCCACAGTGCTGAAACCTTCCTACATGCTAGATTGGCTTGGCCTAGAATTGTGTGTCCATGGAATCAGCAGGTGGATATTCTCCTGGATCTGGCTTCTTCGGCTCAGCAGGTTTTGCAGATGCATCCATGTTGCTGCAAGCGTCAGTGTTTGTTCATTTCGTGATGTGTGTAACCATTTTCCCACTGATGGACATTTGGGTTGCTTTCACTTTGGGGCTAATATAAACAAAGCTTCTGTGAACATTCTCATACAAGTCTTTCTGTAGACATACATTTTCTTTTCTCTTAGATGAAATACACGGCTCATAGAGCAGAGGCGTATTTAATTTTATAAGCAATGCCAAACTGTTTTCCAAAGCCCTTGTTACTTACACGCCCTCTGGCCATGATGAGCGTTTCAGTCCCTCCAAGTTGGTGTCAACATCCGGCATCCTCGACTTCGTAATCTCAGCCATTCTCGCTGGCGTGCAGTGGTCCCTAATCTGGAGGGTAATCCGCATCTCCCTGTGACTAAAGATGCCCCGTGTTTATCAGCATATCACATATCCTCTTTTGTGGGCCAGGCGTTGTGGCTCATGCCTGTAATCCCAGCATTTCCAGAAGCCAAGGCGGGCAGATCACTTGATTGAGGCCAGGAGTTTGAGACCAGCCTGGCCAACATGGTGAAACCCCGTCTCTACTAAAAATACAAAATTTGGCCAAGCATGGTAACGTATGCCTGTAGTCTGAGCTACTTGGGCGGCTGAGGCACAAAAATCACTTGAACTCACAAGACAGAGGTTGCAGTGAGCTGAGATCGCACCACAGCACTCCAGCTTGCGCGACAGAGTGAGACACTGTCTCAAAAAGTAAAAAATAAATTAAAAATAAAAAATATATCATCTTCAGTGAACTACCTGTTGAAATAGTTTGCCGACTAAAAATTTTTTTTTGAATTCTCTGTCCTTTTTTTTTTTTTTTTAGTTTGCAAGAGTCCTTTGTATATTCTAGATACAATTCTTTGTATTACAAGTATTTTCTCCCAGTCTGAGGCTTTCTGGTTCTTTTTTTTTTTTTTTTTTTTTTTTTTTTTTTTTTGAGACAGAGTTTTGCTCTTGCCCAGGCTGGAGTGCAGTGGGGCAGTCTCGGTTCACCACAACCTCCGTCTCCCAGGTTCAAGCGATTCTCCTGCCTCAGCCTCCCAAGTAGCTGGGATTACAGGCTCGTGCCACCACGCCTGGCTAATTTTTGTATTTTTAGTAGAGATGGGGTTTCACCATGTTGACCAGGATGGTCTCAATCTCTTGACCTCGTGATCCACCCGCCTCGGCCTCCCAAAGTGCTGGGATTATAGGCGTGAGCCACCGCGCCCCGCCCTCTGGCTCATTTTCTTGATGGTATCATTTGACGAGTGTAAGTTTTAAAATCTAACAAAGTCTAATTTGTCAATTTTTTGAAAATAAAACTTGCTTTTTAGAAACTAAGAGACCTTTGACAACCTAAAAGTTGCAGATATTCTTTTGTATTTACTTTTTTATTTTTTTAATTTAATTAATTTTTTTTTTTTTTTTTTGAGACAGTCTTGCTCTGCCGCTTAGGCTGGAGTGCAGCAGCACATTCTCGGCTCACTGCAACCTCTGCCTCCTGGCTTCAAACGATTCTTGTGCCTCAGTCCCCTAAGTAGCTGGGATTACAGACGTGCACCACCATGCCCTGCTAATTTTTGTATTTTTAGTAGATATGGCGTTTCACCATGTTGGCCAGGCTAGTCTCAAACTCATGGGCTCAAGTCATCTGCCCACCTCAGCCTCCCAAAGTGCTGGGATTACAGGCGTGAGCCACAGCACCACATTTTTATTTTATTTTATTTTATTTATTTTTATTTTTCAGCAATAGGGTCTCACTCTGTCACCCAGGCTGGAATGCACTAAGTAGTGCAATCGTGGCTCACTGCAGCCTCCAACTCCTGGGCTCCTGGGCTCACGCCTCCTCCTGCCTCAGCCTACCAAGCAGCTGGTACTACCACAGCTGGTTGCCCCACCACAACCAGCTAACTTTTAAAAACTTTTTATTGCCCAGGCTGGTTTCACACCCCTGGCTTCAAGCAATTCTCCCACCTCAACCTATATTTAATTCTAGAAACTTTATCATCTTCACTTTTGCATTTAGGTCTGAGTGAGCTCAAATTAATTTCCATGTGTCACCTGAATTAGGGGCTAGGGGTCTTTTTTTTTTCTAATCTGTATGGGTAACCAAGCTGTCCAGCAACACTCATTGAAAAGAGTTTTCTGTCCCTCATGATTTTCTTTTGTCAAAAATAAAATAACCAGGCTGGGCACGGTGGCTAATGCCTGTAATCCCAGCCCTA
Source organism: Plecturocebus donacophilus (assembly GCA_004027715.1). Classification (NCBI taxonomy): domain Eukaryota; kingdom Metazoa; phylum Chordata; class Mammalia; order Primates; family Pitheciidae; genus Plecturocebus; species Plecturocebus donacophilus. The sequence goes on from PVKP010018170.1 coordinate 15,545, forward strand.
TGGGAGGCCAAGGCGGGCGGATCATGAGGTCAGGAGATTGAGACCATCCTGGCCAACATGGTAAAACTCTGTCTCTACTAAAAGTACAAAAACTGGCCAGGCGTGGTGGCATGAGCCTATAATCCCAGCTACTCAGGAGGCTGAGGCAGGAGAATCGCTTGAACCCGGGAGGTGGAGGTTGCAGTGAGCCAAGATCGTGCCACTACGACTCCAGCCTGGGCGACAGAGTGAGACTCCGCCTCAAATTGATTAATTAATTAATTAACCATGTATGCATGTGGGCCCATTTCTGGACTTTCTTTCCTGTTCCATGAATAGTATTTGTGTGTTCTATGCCAAGTCACAGCAACCTGACTATGTAACTTTATAGTTAAGTCTTGAAACAAGGTCATATGAGTCCTCCAACCCAGTTCTTTTTTGAGACTGTTTGGATGATTCCAGTTTCTTTGCATTTCCCTGTAGATTTTAGAATTCACTTCTCCATTTCTTTCTTTCTTTTTAGATACTGAGATTTTGATGAGGATTGTGTTTAATCCTTAGGTGCATTTTTGGGGAACTGATGTCTTAAAAGTAATTGACCTTCCAGTACATAAACCCAGGGTCTTCGATATTGGAGTCTTCTGTAATTTATCTCAGAAAAAAAGTCATCAGAATATATCCAGAGAAGAGCAGGGCCTAAATATTTTTGTTGTATGAAATCTTTATAAAATGTGTTAGCGTTTTTAAAAAATACGTTAAAATGTAAAGAGGCTCAAAGTAATCCATGAGCTTAACAGCTAGATAACTCAGGAAGCAGTGCTTCATGTAAAGTTACAGGTGCGCAAGGTAAAAATTTGTGAATAGTTCACAAATCCATAAATCAACAGTCTCTTCATCGCCCTCAAAAAGTAACCACTGTTGTTGGTGTCTCGGGTCTCCGCTTTGAAAACTGGCATACATCTAACAGCATACAAATCCCTTTTGTTCACACCACAGAAATAGCAGCATATCTACTGCTACAGTATCACTCCCAAAAGACAGATGCCAAGTCCCAGGGCTGGTCCTTGTGAATGGGGCCTTATTTGGATATAGGATCTTGGCAGCCGTGATTAAGTTCAGGATTTTAGAGGAAATCGTCCTGCATTTAGGGTGGGTCCTAAATCCAATGGCTGGTGTCTAGTAGAGAAAGGAGGGGGAGATTTGAGACGCACACACTGCAGAAGGCCATGTGAACAAGGAGGCAGAGGACGGAATTACGCTGCACCCAGGAGCACCAAGGACTGCAGGCGACCCCCTGCAGAAGCCAAAAGAGACCAGAAAGGAGCATCCCTGGGGTTTTCCGAGGGAGCTGGGAAACCTGCTCACACCTTGCTTTCAAACCTCTGATTTCTACGACTTTGAGAGAATGGGTTTCTGCTGCTTTAAGCCACCCAGTCTGTGGTCATTTGTCACAGCAGCCCTCTAAAACCAGTAAAATACTGTTCTACACTTAGCTTTTTAAAGAATATGTACCTTGGAGGCCGGGCGCGGTAGCTCACACCTGGAATCCCAGCACCGTGGCAGGCCAAGGCGGGCAGCTAGCTTGAGCGCAGGAGCTTGAGACCAGCCTGGCCAACATGGTGAAACCCTGTCTCTACTAATAACACAAAACTTAGCTGGGCGTGGTGGCACGTGTCTATAATCCCAGCTACTCGGGAGGCTGAGGCCGGAGAATCGCTTGAACCCGGAAATCGGAGGTTGCAGTGAGCCAAGATCATGCCACTGCACTCCAGCCTGGGTGACAGAGTGAGACTCTGTCTCAAAAAAAAATGTACCTTGGCAACCTTTCCCTATGGACACACACAGACCCACCTGTCCTCAACAGCAGCCTGGTCCACCTGTCAGCACTGAGGTTGGCCCCTGCTGAGTCCACCTGCACCCTGAATGCACCTCTTCTCTTTCAAGGTTTGCTGTTTCCAGTTTTTCAGTCCTACCATAGAGTTATGTTCTCCCTACATCCAACTCACACGTTTAACTCTTTGGGGTTGGCACTGTTTTCTAATGGATTTTTTTTTTTTGATATGGAGTTTCACTCTGTCGCCCAGGCTGGAGTGCAATGGCGGGATCTCGGCTCACCACAACCTCCACCTCCCAGGTTCAAGCGATTCTCCTGCCTCAGTCTCTCGAGTAGCTGGGATTACAGGCATGTGCCACTACACCCAGCTAATTTTTTTGTATTTTTAGTAGAGATGGGGTTTCTCCATGTTGGTCAGGCTGGTGTCAAACTCCCAACCTCAGGTGATCCACCTGCCTCGGCCTTTCAAAGTGCTGGGATTACAGGCGTGAGCCACTGTGTCTGACCTCTAATGAATATTTTTCATATGGCCTGGCCACCTAACCACCAGGATCTGGAGTTCAGTCAGACACAGTGTGATTTCCTTCCATGCTGAAGTGGAAACTGGTCCTGTGGATATTTGTATTACTCCATTTTCATACAGCTATGAAGACATACCTGAGACAGGGTAATTTATCAAGGAAAGAGGTTTAATGAACACACAGCTCCATATGGCTTGGAGGCCTCACAAGCACGGTGGAAGGGGAAGGAGGAGCAAAGTCGGGTCTTATACGGTGGCCAGCAAGAGAGTGCATGCAGGGGAACTCCCCTCTATAAAACCATCCGATCTCATGAGACTTACTATCATGAGAACAGAATGGAAAAATCTCATCCCCATGATTCAATTGTCTCCCACCAGGCCTCCTGTGACATGTGGGGATGATGGGAGCTACAATTCAAGATAAGATTTGGGTGGGGACACAGCCACACCATATCAACATTCCAAGGGCTGGTTCGCCAGGCGATGGTCCTCAGAGATGACTTAAGGATCCTCTTGTGGCTACAGGGAAGGAAGAATGGTTCGATGAAGTCATGCACACAGACTCAGCACAGGTCCCGGCACACAGTGGGCACCAACAAATAGGAGCCATGAAGTGATGATAGCACAGCGCAAAGACAGGGAGGAAATGGGGACAGACCAAGTGCTGTGGGATGGACCGTGTCCTCCCCCAAATCCAGATGCTGAGGCCCTAACTCCCAGCAGCTCAGCAAGTGACTACATTTGGAGAGAGGATCTCTAATGAGGCAATTAAGTTAAAACGAGGTCACTGGTGTGGCCCTAACCCAACAGGACCGGCGTCCTTAAGAGAAGAGGAGATGAGGGCCAGGCATGGTGGCTGAGGCCTGTAATCTCGGAACTTTGGGAGGCCAAAACCGGCTGATTACTCGAGCTCAGGAATTCGAGACCAGCCTGGCCAACATGGTGAAACCCCGTCTCTACAAAAAATACAAAAATTAGCCAGGTGTAGTGGCTGTAATCCAAGCTGCTTGGGAGGCTGAGGCAGAGGAATCACTTGAACCCGGGAAGTGGAGGTTGCAGTGAGCTCAGATTGCACCACTGCACTCCAGCCTGGGCAACAGAGCAAGACTCTGTCTCAAAAAACAGAAGAGGAGATGGGGACACAGATGTGCACAGAGGAACTGCCCAACCCTATGAGGACGCAGGGGGAAGATGCCATCTACAGCCAAGGAGAGAGGCCTCGGAAGAAACCAACCCTGCCCACGTCTTCATCTACAAGGTTTAGCCTCCGGAACCCTGAGAAAAGGAACTTCTGGGAGCCCCCACAGGCCTCCAGGCCATGGGACTTTGTTGTGGCAGCCCAGGCAAATGCACCAAGGGAACAGCTAGCACCCCATCCTGCAAGTCTAGGAAATTCAGAATCTGCCACTAATTTAACACAGTCCAAGCAGTGCTGGCTCAGTGGCTGCTGAGCTGTTTTCTGATCTTACCCTCTGGAGAGGGGATTCTCCCAGCTCCTGTGTGGTCATTCATCTGTGACTCCTCTGCCCAAGAGGCTGGAGTTTACTTCACATGGCTTCCAGGCAACTGGCTGTGGCCCCTGGGATGTCAGCAAACATGCGACCTCAGCTTCCATTGGAGCCCCCGAGGACAAGGGCCAGCAGCAAGCACTAGCCACACGAGAAAGGCCATCCCAAGCCATCCAGCCCCAGCCAAGCTGAAGCCACGTGAGTGACCCCGGCACGACCAGCAGGAGCACCGAGGAGCTGAGCCCAGGGATGACGGGTCAGGGTGAGGTGTCCCCTCGGCTAGGCCACAGACCCCAGGTACTCAGGCAAAAGCAAATCCAATCGCTGCTGTGACTTGAGGTGAAGCAGATTACCCTGAAAAATCTGGATGGGCCTGATCAATTCGCTGAAAAGAAGAAACTCCGCCTGCGGACCGCTGCGTCAGCTCCAGTCTGAGAGCGTCCCTGCTGCCTCTGAGGAAGGCTTGCCCTGCAGTTTGGAACTCGCCTCTCCAGGCCCCACCATCACATAAGCCCGTTCTTTGCAGTAAATCTCTTTGAATACTGATATTTATATATACTGGTTGTTTCTCTGGAGCACCTGGCACTCTCTGCTGAGCTGGGGGTTCTGCTTATGCTTTTGACATTCCCTTCGCTTCCCTGCGACTGCAGACTCTGTGCTTTGTCATTGTTGCTGGCCCCGTTCCTACCTGCGCTGCTCCTCCAGGCCATCCTGCAAACGTCCTGTTCCACCGCCTCTCACAGCGCTGGCAGGAGCAGCGGGAGAAGGATCCATGACCACGCCTCAATCCTGAATTCCCCTCGCCAGTTCCTCCCTGGATGCAATCTCACAACTTTGTCCTACTTCCCCGGCTTCAGAGGGCTTAGATACGCCATCCTGGGGTGCACACGTCCCCACGAGCAGCATTCACACAAGACAGAGCCTCGAAAGGCAGTGAGTGCAGGATGCAGCTTGTACTGAACCCAAAGAAATATGAATGCGAGGCCGGGCACAGTGGCTCACACCGGTAATCCTAGCACCTTGAGGTGGGTAGATCACTTGAGGTCAGGAGTTCGAGCCCAGCCTGGCCAACATGGCAAAACTACTACTAAAAATATAAAAATAAGCTGGGTGTGGTGGGGTATGCTTGTAATCCCAGCTACCTGGTAGGCTGAGGCAGGAGAATCACTTGAATCCAGGACGCAGAGGTTGCAGTGAGCTGAGATCGAACCTCTGCACTCCAGCCTAGGTGACAGAGTGAAACTGTCCCCCCCCAAAAAAAAAAGAAAAAAAGAAATACGAATGTGAGGTCGATGGCAGCCCTTCCTGCTGACGTAGCAAGGACATGGAAAGCACAAGGTTTCCGCTTCAAGGAGGAATATCCTATAAACATCCCTCAAACACAGTGGCCATTCTGCCAGCGTCAGGAGCCCATTCTTTCCAAATACACGCAGAGGACATGCCAGGTCAAAGGAGCCAAGGCTGCCAAGAATGCTTCTGTGCCCTGTGAGTTAAACTAACGACATTTTGGTGCACAATGGCTCACACCTGCAAACGCAGCCCTCTGGGAGGTGAAGACAGGAGGATCTCTTGAGCCCAGGAGTTCAAGACCAGCCTGGGCAACATAGTGAGACTCCCTAATTTCTACAAAAATTAAAAATTAGCCAGGTCTAGTGCACACATCTTGTAACCCCAGCTACCTCGGAGACTGAGGCAAGAGGATTGCACGAGTCCAGGAGGTCGAGGCTGTGGTGAACTATGATCACACCACTGCACTCCAGTCTGGGCAACAGAGCAAGACCCTCTCTCCAAAAAAAAAATTAGCATTATGGCTGGGTGCAGTGACTCACACTTGCCTGTAATCCCAGCACTTTGGAAGGCCAAGGCAGGTGGATCACCTGAGGTCAGGAGTTCAAGACCAGCCGGGCCAACATGGCAAGACCCTGTCTGTACTAAAAAACACAAAAATTAGCCAGCTGTGGTGGCGCACGCCTGTAATCCCAGCTACTCAGGAGGCTGAGGCAGGAGAACCACAAGAACCTGGGAGGTGGAGGTTGCAGTGAGCCAAGACCATGCACTGCACTCTAGCCTGGGTGACAGAGTGACACTGTGTCTTAAAAAAATAAATAAACATTACTTCCAATTGTGTTTTGTTTCTGAAGTCACCATAGATGCTTCTGCTGAGGGCCTGCTTCTCTCAAAGTTCAAAAAAGTTTCTGTACAGGAACTTTTTTTTTTGAGACAGAGTCTCACTCTGTCGCCCAAGCTGGAGTGCAGTAGCACAATCTCGGCTCACTGCAACTTCCGCCTCCCAGGCTCAAGCGATTCTCCTACCTTGGCCTCTTCAGTAGCTGGGATTACAGGTGTGGACCACCATGCCCAGCTAATTTTTATATTTTTAGTAGAGATGGGGTTTCACCATGTTGGTCGGGCAGGTCTCGAACTCCTGACCTCGTGATCTGCCTTTCTCGGCCTCCCAAAGGGCTGGGATTACAGGCGTGAGCCACCTCGCCTGGCTCACTTTTTTTTTTTTTTTTTTTTTTTTAACAAATGCTACTCATGGCAGCAGAAGCTAATGCTGGAGACAACTCAGCATCCATCAACCACTGTCGGGTACAGAAACTACGGAGCATCCCACCGCAGAATAGCACGGGAGGTTCAACGGACCAAGTCTCTCCGTTGGATGGAGAGTGACCTTCCGGCCATATTGCTAAGAAAAAAGGCCCAGCACAGAGCAGCCCATGGTGTGCCACCGCGCCTGTGACAAAAGGAAACAAGGAGGGCAGCTCTGAGAAGTATCCTGAGGGCCCTTGCTAGGACAGGCCCACCTCTCTGGAAGGGACCCAGGAAGAGACAGCATTTGCTGCCTGCAGAATGGAGAATGAGGTTGCTGGGGCAGGGTAGGAGGAAGGCTTTTCAGTATATATCCATCTGAACGTTTTTATTTCGTCACCTGGGCATGCCTCTCTCCCGGCTGAGTTGACAGCCACCAAGGCCGATGGTGGTGGAGGAGACACGGCCTGACTGGCGAGGTGCCGCCCTGCCCTGGTGGGAGCCCAGCCTCACAGCCTCACTCACCAGGGGAACCTGGACGCGCTCTGGGCTGCCCTCTTCTCATCTATAAAACAGGATTTCCCAGTCCCTTCTTCTCAACTCCCCTGACACCAAATGCAGCTCTTCTGTCACTGAGAGCTGTGCCGGGCTGTTTTCTGAATAGGAATTTCTCGGGCAAATCTTTACACTCTCCTACCAAAAAGCAGCAGGAAGCAAGATTTCTCTTTTTTGTGTGTACATTAAACAACGTTTCTGTGTTTGGGTTTTTTCCAACAAGAAGTAACTCAGCTGATGAAGGGGGTGAAATGGAACAAGCGTTTGATTTAGAGGGGGTCTTCCAAGGAAGTTCTCCAATCTTTAAACCCGTGGGTCGTCCCTAAAGGATTTATAGAGGTTGCTGAGGCCACCTCCAGGAGAGAGGAGGAACGATTAGCACGCTCAGGAATGGTGCGCTTCTTCTCACCACTTTGAATCCCTGAACTATCTGTTTCTAAGTAAGGGCTTTGCCCCTAGATTTTAAAGTGTATGGGGGGTGTTGTTTTGTTTTGTTTTGTTTTTGCGACGGAGTCCTGCTCTGTCGCCCAGGCTGGAGTGCATGGCGCAATCTCGGCTCACTGCAACCTCCGTCTCCCCTGTTGAAGCAATTCTCTGCCTCAGCCTCCGGAGTAGCTGATAGTACGGACGCCCGCCACCACGCCTGGCTAATTTTTATATTTTTAGTAGAGACCGGGTTTCACCATATTGACCAGGCTGGTCTTGAACTCCTGACCTCATGATTCACCTGCCTTGGCCTCCCAAAGCGCTGAGATTACAGGTGTGAGCCACTGCGCCCAGCCTGTTCTTTTTTAAATTGTGACACTATTGCATTCCACACTGGAAAATTACACTCATAAACCGTTTTGCACTGTAACAATTCTGCACCAGGCAAAGGCCTTGGAAAAAGCCAAGGTGGCATGTGTGCTGAAACGCCGGACCAGCTGGGCATCAGGGTTGCTCAGACGTCGCTGGATCACTTGCAATTACTAGGGTTACTGAGACGAGGGGACAGACCAACCCCATCGACCCAGGTGTGAGTGTGAATGAGTGCAGACCCTCGGAGGGCAGTTGGCTATAGCTAACTCAAAACAGTAGAGCCATGTATCCTTTTTTTTCCCCTTTCTCCCATAGAGAAGACATAGCCTTTTAATACAGCACTATGCGTGCTACCCTGTAGCTACGCTCGCACTTTGCACATGGGAAGATAAAGATATTCATCGGTACCCTGAATAGTAGGAAACTGGAAGCAGAGACGGATCTGATTGAGAAACTAATAAATGACACCCTTTAAAATAAAAGCTTCATGCAACAGAGACCTCCTGCAAGGAGTCTATCATCATAAAAAGATTTCATCATGCGTTTCCCACCTCCTATAACTGTGTTCCTTAACCAACCCCTGCCTCCAGGATCCAGTGGGGAGGCGGGGGGCTCCAGCCTGGGCCGGTCTTTAGGTTGGCTGCAATGGACTAGGTGGTCTGAGGGGCAAGGGTGGGGGAGTCCCAGGAGCATAAGGGGTTGCTCCAGCCTTTGACCTTGGAAGGCCTCAGGAGAGGAGCTCTCTGCACCACTTCCAGAACAGCCTGCCCATTTGCCCTCCCAGGCAAACAAGGGAAACGGCAGCACCAGGCTCCACAGCCCTGCACCTGATAGAGTTTGTATCCATCTGCCCCATCTGCACAGTGCTGCCTTGGGCAGGCTGCCCTCTGTAAGAAGAGTTCTAAACCCTGAGAGCCCTGGGCTGCCTCTGGGGTGTCCTGGGTCAGGATCCAGGGGTGGACATTTGCCTCGTGTGTACAGGGGTCCTTAGGCAAACTGAAAGCTTGAGGAGTCCTGCAAGCACCTGAACTGTGCTCATTTTTACCTGGGTTCTGATCCACAAACACGTCTGTCCTGTACATGTGATATTTACCTATTACACACACGGAAACGACATCGCATGAATGCAGCTGGCCTGTAAGTCACACCTTAGTCTTGTAAATGTGCAGAGGAGCTGAGGGCAGATTATTACACAAAATATGAAATATTGTGTGATGTCTTCTAAATCCTGAGGGCTTCCCATGCATATTGGCTGGCGGTGGTGTCTGGTTCCTCCTTTTAGCCTATGCCGCTGATGGCGGTAGGGAGACGGTATTTTTAGAAAACCTAAGAGCTGTGTGAACCTATCTGTAAGAAGTGACTAATGTTATCTAGTTTTAGCTACCAAGCCCAGGGTCACTGGATTGATCTCAATTCCTGACTTTTCTATTGACTTCAGAGTGAGTCATTCTTTGCTTTGGTATCTTTAATTTTCATAAGCATAGCATGAAAACACTTATGCTTTCTTAGTAGTATTTCAGACATAAATGCGTTAATACTTGTCCTTATCACTTGCATAGAAAATCAGCACTAAACAAAGTCTATACTCTCTGAATTTTGCTCCCCCATGCGTGTATTTTTTATATCTTTTCTGTATATGTTTTAAACATTCTCATACATAATTTTTTTTTTTTTTTTTTTTTTTTTTTTGAGACAGCATCTCACTCTGTCGCCAGTACAGTGGCTAGATCTCGGCTCACGGCAACCTCGGACTCCCTGGTTCAAGCGATTCTCCTCCCTCACCCTCCCCAGTAGCTGGGATTACAGGCACATGCCACCATGCCCAGCTAATTTTTGTATTTTTAGTAGAGACAGGGTTCCACCATGTTGGCCAGGGTGGTCTCCATCTCCTGATCTGCCTGCCTCAGCCTCCCAAAGTGCTGGGATTATAGGTGTGATTTTGGATCACATGCTCACCGTATGTATCTGATTATTTTATTCTGGCCAAATCTGTTATATTTGTTTCTCCAAATGAATTTATCTTAATATTATGTTACCCAAACTGAGTGTTTGCTGTTAGGTAGATGATATACATGTTAAATCTCCCAGGACACTGATTTCTTTTTCGATGTGCCAGTATCAAATTCTAGCAAATGTATTTCTTAGGCAAAAAAAAATCATTCCCTTTTCAAAGCCTTCTTTTCTTTAAAAAGAAATCAAGCAAGCATCCCAGCATACCATGGGTCAAAGAGGAAACTGGAAGCTTCCAGGGCAAAATCTTAGACCCAAGATGAATTCTGCAAGGAAACGTGAGTTGAAACTGATCGAGCTATTTGGAGGATTACAATAAATACACCTTTGCCCTCAACTCCACAATTTACTGCCAAGCTGTACAAGACAGGGATACAAAAGCAGCCGATGGAGAGAGACTGTTAGCGGATCCCTTCACTCCAGAGGCCAGTTTCATCCCAACACAAGGATTCTTTACTGCCTCTGCCCGAGTAAACACCTTTCCCTCAAGCAAATTTCCCTTTCTCCTGCCTTCTTTGCAAACAACATCTGAATTTGCAAGTTCTCGGCAGGAAATCAAATGAAAGTAACCTATTTAACCAAATAAACTGAAGAACACGCCATCGACGGACAGATGGGTTCCTACAGTTCAGTATTTTTACAGTAGGCCTTTCCGTTAAAACAAAAAAAAAAAAACACATTTCTCCTGCAGAACCCTTTATAAATATGGTTTTGATGATCACAGTTACATTCAGTCTCCTACAACAACAAACGACTTTTGGATCTGCTCAACAGAAAGAGGACTTCGCAGCTGTGTTCAAGGAAGCAGCAAAACCAGAGAGTGAATTTTCATTGAGTCAGACTGCACTGAGGCGAATGAAGCGAAGGCTCAGGTCTAGCTCTTTCATTACGTGTTTGAGTTGCCGATTCAAAATGTAAATAACTTGAAGGGTGATTGTTCATGAAATTCGAATCTTAATACCGGAATAAAAGGGTAGCTCGCGGACAACGATCTCAGGGAGAACGCGGGGACTCGGGGACACCCCCACTTCCAGAACGTGGTCTGGTCCCTTTTCTGCCGCGCACTGTTGATCCGATGGACTCCTGCTACCCAACCCTGACCGGCCGCTACTGACCTAGTCCTAAGTTAGGAACAGCCCTGCAGACCGCCCCCTCCCCCTCCACGTCATCAAAATCGGGGGACAAATTCAGAAAAGGTGCAGCTGGCTTTCTCCCTTCACGTGCCCTAAACTCGGGGGCTGGGTTCCACTTTTCCTGGATGTTTAATAAGAAGTCCGGGCAGTTCGTATTACTTCTTTCTCAGAGCGCCTGGTGGTTTAAGTTAATGCCTTTTCCTCTCTCGCCTTTAGGGGGGAAAGCCGGGGCCGCTGGGGTTTGTGGGCCCCTCCCCCGGACTTCATCTTCCATTCCTTCCCCAGCCCCCGACCCGTTTTGCTCTCCTGCAAAAAAGGGCGACACCCTCCGCCACCGACCAGGAAAAGCCAGTTCAAGAAGGGTGGGGCCCCGCGCGCCCCGGAGCAGCGCCCCTCGAAGGCGGGGTCAGGAAGCGGCCGCCGCGCCCCGTCCCGCTTCCCTCCCTCAGAGCCAGAACAATGGCCTTTTGCCCGGAAAACGGAGTTGGGAGCACAGCCGGGCGCGCCCCGGGAACCACGCGGGACTCGGTGGGCGCCACAGGCCCGAAGCCCCGAGGCGCCTCCTCCCCCAGCCGGGGGCCCGCCCGCGCCCCCGCCCGCGCCCCCGACCCCGCGCGGGACCCCCAGCCGGAGCGCGAGGCCCAGCCCGCCGCGGACAATGCGCGCTCCGCCCCGCCCCGCGCCCGCCCCTCCTCGCTGATTGGCCCGCGCGGGATTTGGGCAGCGCGCGGAGGCGGGCGGCGGGCGGGGGCGCGAGCGCGGAGCGGCGGTGCGCGTGCGCGGGGCGGGCCGGCGCCGGGCGGGGGCGGTGCTTTGTGTGCGGCCGGCTGGGCGCGCGGCGGTGCGGGCGGGCCACGGGCGGCGGGCGCCGCGGTCGGGCGGGCTCGCGGCAGCATGGAGGAGCTGAGCAGCGTGGGCGAGCAGGTCTTCGCCGCCGAGTGCATCCTGAGCAAGCGGCTCCGCAAGGTGCGTGCGGCCCGCCCGGCCCCCGCCCGCCGCCCGCCGCCCGCCCGGCTCACGGCCCCTCTTCTCTCCCCGCAGGGCAAGCTGGAGTACCTGGTCAAGTGGCGCGGCTGGTCCTCCAAGTGAGTCCCCCGCGACGCCGCGCCCGCCCTGCCACCCCCTCGCCCGGGGCTGGCGACGTGGAGCCCCTCGGCCGCGCCGTCGAGGGGCCTGGGGGCGCCCGCGGGCAGGGCGGGAAGTTCGTGGTGTCCCCGCGGACTCCTGCGGCTCCGAGGGAGCGGGAGCCGCCCGGCCCGGGGTTGCCCTTTGTTTACACGTCCGCGGGTGCGAGGCTGGGTGGCCCCCCGCGCCGGAACCCCTCGGTCCGGGGCCCACGCGCCGCGCTCACCCCTCCCCTGCCCCGGCCGGGAGGGAGGCGCGGGACGCGAGCCCCCCTCCTCCGGGCCAGATTCTCCCCGCTGTAACCTGAGCTTCCTATTGATGGATGTAGGGTTTCTTTTTTTCTTTCTTTCTTTCTTTTAGTGGAAGGGAGGGGATTTGGCGTCCCCGGAAGGGGCTCTGGCTCTGCACAGCTGCTCCCGCGGCCCGGTTTTCCCGTCTCCCCAGACCCCACTCTTCTTTCTTCGCTTCCCCTCGAGGTGCCCCGGCCCGAGCTCCACATTGTTCTGGATCTCGGGCTGGGCGCCTGTGCCCCTCCCTGCATCCTGGACCTGCCTTCCCTTCCTCCTCTGGCTCCGGGCCAGGGTTTGGGGGATTCCCTCTCTGCAACTTTGCGTTTTATTGGGATATGTTTTTCTCCCAGGCAGAGACTGTGGGAGTCCTCTTGTGGCCTTGTTTTAATTGGGGGGTTGGAGCGGCAGTTTCCCTTTGGGTCTGAGGTTAGTGCTGGCTTGGTGGGGGGTGGCCAGCCTCCAAAACCTGGGTTTAGTCTTTGAGAAGTACCATGATGCCCTTGGCCCGAGTCGAGGAGTGGGGAGGTCGGGCCGCCTCGGACTGCTCTGCAAAGACGGGATCCTCAGCCCGGCGCCTCATGCTGCCTGCCCTCTGCCTTGCAGACATAACAGCTGGGAGCCAGAGGAGAACATCCTGGACCCGAGGCTGCTCCTGGCCTTCCAGAAGAAGTGAGGACGCTGACTGCACAGTGGGGAGGTCGTGTGGGGGGCGTGGGGGACGCTAGCTGGTTGGAGGGTCGTGCTGGGCGCTGCCCGCCTGCCCGGAGGCTGAAGCTGGGGCTGTGTTCTGAGGTCCCTTAGCAAGACTGTCTCCAGGGCCATCTCTGTGGCTGGCTCTAAAAGGCCCCGGGGAGCCTGTACCCATCCCTGAGAAGACCCAAAGTGAGTGCTGCTTTGATCTTTCTGACAGCCAGACGCAAAAAACCACTTTTTCAGTTGCTTCAGATAAAGATGTTAGCTTCTCTGAGCCTTTCCTGCTGAATAATTTGCAAATGGCTTTAACAGAAATCAGGATAGCAGGTTTGCCACAACGACACAGGCCTGTCCTTCCAGCCCTGCACACGTGTGCCATCAGGCGAGAGAAGGGTCAGAGAGGGAGCTGGAACACACAGCACGCGGTTGTGCCTGTGGTGGTGTCTCTCTGAAGAACGTAACATGTATTTTGCTGTGGGCTGCAGAGCACACAGTACCGAGTAGCCCCATAGGGCTGGGTTGGACCAGACTTGTTTCTGTAATTCTAGATGTCATTTCTCTTGTGAGGTAGGAGGCTTGGGTTGAGAGGTAGGCCTCCTTGACATGTTCAAGGGCAAGGGGTAATGAGGAGAGGGCAGCAGCGTGAAGAGCCAGGAGGTGCTGCTCAGGCAGTGGCAGGACACGGGGCTTTGCACTGACGGCTCCCCTGGCTCCCCTGGCTGGACTTGCCCTGTGGATGGAGGCAGAAGAGTTGGTTGTTGGAGTCTTTCCCAACCAGAGTCCATCTGGTAGGTTTGTTCTCTGGTAGCAAGAGCTGCGTTCACGTTTTTCCACTGTAGCAGGACTCTGTGGGTCTTCCCAGTGGGGACGTGACTGGGGAAATAGAGGTAGGGTGAGCGAAAAGAAAGGAAGGTGACCCTGTGCTTGCTTGAATCCCTTCGGAAAATTGGAATGGCAGCCCATTTTCTGTTCCTCTCTGGGTCCTGTGAGCCTTGGGGTAGGGGGATGGCTTGACCCACTTCAGAGGCTGGCACATTTCTCTGCATCTAAGACTGTCCAAACTTGAGAGAGATTGTGCCCTTGCCCCTGGTTTTGGTTATAGCAGAGCAGGCGACAGCAGGAATACCTGAGACACGAGTTTAAAACCCATGGGTGGCCTCGATTACGTCGTGGAAGAAGGAAAATGGGGAAGGTGGCTGTTGGGCTTTCTCCATACACCAAAATGCTAGCTCCCTCTGGGCACTACAAGCTGGCCGTTACCTGCAAGGTAGTGGCGGGGCTGGAGGTATGGCTGCTGCAGCTCACAGGCTCACATCGCTGAGTGCACAGGTTAATATTTCAGCAGAGGAGACCCATGCAGCACCTCATTGTCCTTTTAGGAGATTTCGGGTTAAGGCCCAGCACTTGATTGGAGTATGAGCTTTGCCTGGTACTGATCAGATCTGTGTTTAAGAGGTTGCCTTCCAGGCCCCTGTGGGATGATGTTTGCTGAGTGTAATTACCAGGGCCCCTTCCCTTGAGAGTAGCCTGAAATACAAGTTTCTCTGGGGGCTGGAGGCTCTGCATAGTTCTTCATGACCCCAGAGGTGCGGAGACTCTTCAGCAATACTGCGGGTGGTGCGTGCGTTGAGCCCTGCTTGCTTCAGAACACAACACCTCTGTCATCCCCGTTGAGAGTAGTTGACGGGAATAGGCAGGTATTTTCTAAAAGGAAACGAGGAGAGCCACGCGCCAGCAGCCAGGCTCTGCGAGGGCTGGAGGGCCAGGGCCTGTAGTGCTCCTCACTCGAGTGAGGGTTTTATGCATAGGCAGCTGCCAAGGAGATGGGTGGCACCTTCCTGCCCTGGGCTTCCTTCTATTGGAATTTAGGAGGTTGGACCATGTGGCCAGCGAGGCCGCTCGTAGTTAAGATATGCTAGAATTTCCACGCAGCCGTGCACCTGCAGGAAGGTGTCTTTAGAGGGGTCACAGAACATGGGGATCCCTGGTTTCCCAGCACTGCTCTCCTGTCTTCAGCTTGTCCTTACCCAGATGAAATGGGATGGCTGGTTCCTGATCCTAGTGCAAAGAATGGGGTCTGACCTCTGCCTTGGGTATTGATGATATGTTTCCAGCAAACAAGTTGTGCTATTACAGGCCCCCAGGAATAGGGTGCTGCCAGCCAGAGAGTCCCACAGGGTGGAAGAGGGTGTACGCAGGGCTTTCCCCGCTCACGAGTGCTGTGTCTTCAGGGAGCACGAGAAGGAGGTGCAGAACCGGAAGAGAGGCAAGAGGCCACGGGGCCGGCCAAGGAAGCTCACAGCCATGTCCTGCAGCCGGCGCGCCAAGCTCCAGGTGATTGTGTGTGCCTGGTGCGCTGACCCCACCTCCCGGCACCCCCTTGGGGTGGGGGCAGGCAGAGGGAGGGTCTGGGGCCCTCAGGAAGGGGGTGGCACTTCCGCCAACAGTCTGTCCCTCTCCTTGGAAGACAGGAGCCCCCCCTTCTTCCTGCCTCTGTTTCTGCTGCCAGGGGCCCCAGCTGGCTGAGAGTTCCTCCCCGCCCCTCCCCAGGCCTTCCTGCTTCTGCTCCAGTCTGTCCTGCAAGCCTCTCTGCTGCATGGCGGTGTCAAACTGCTGCTCACAAGCACTCCTCACTCCAGGGGGTCCTCTGGGGACAGAAAGGAACAGGAAGCATGCATACAGTATTGCATACAGTATGCTCGTAGGATTGCCAGCTGGATGTGACTCACAAGGCAGGCCCACCTCTCAGTGCACCTTAAATCGAGGTGGCCAGATGGGGCAGGGATGAATGAAGAGCCAGGGGTGCCAGGAGGGGCCTTGCAGGAGTGCAGAGGCAGTGTGGGGGGATGATAGGCTTGTCGCGACTGTCCTGTCACCCCTCCTGCTGCAGTGATGGGCTCATCCTGCCTCAGGTATGCATGCACCCCTGGGGTCCATGGCATGGCCCCTCCCTCCCCTGAGGACAGATCAGGCAGGACAGGGGTAGGGAGGGGGGCTGGCCTCAGTCCTGGATGTGTCTTTGATTCCCTCCTCTGGGCACTGTCCCTGGACCTCCACATGATGTGGCCACAGGCTCAGTCACTTACAGAACCCGCTTTTCCAGGAGGGTTTCCTGAGTGAATGTTTTCACTGAACTTACTTTGTCTTGAGAATCTTCCTTTTGAGCAGGATGGTGGGGCTGCAGAAGCCCTGCTGACTGAGGAGGGCCACGAGGCAGTGATTGATCCCTGCTGGGGGAGCAGAGGCCCTCCAGGTTTGACGAAATCACTCCTGTTGAATTCGGGAGAATCCGGCAGCAGGGAGGCTTTGCTGGATCTGACTCCCTAAAGCACATGCTGTAAAATTCCAGCTAGCAGGCAACATGGAGGCCCAGGAAACACGAGGGCGCTATTTAATATTTAGGGTGACAGCCAGAAGGCAAGGACGGCAGTGGTTTGTTTCCCTGTGTCCTAGAAGACTCAGACCGGGAAGTGGGGATACTGACGCCCACTTGGTTTAGGCAGCAAAGCTGGGCATGCTGCTTCATAGGACCTGGAGCCTCACGAGTCCTGTGAACTGTCACGCTCTGGATGCAGTTCCCTTTGAATGTCTGCTCTGCGGCCCGGAGCTAAATCTGCGTCCTCGTTGAAAACTGATGGTGGGCGGGGTGTTCTGGTGTGGCCTCTGTCCTTACTCTGACTTCGTTTTTACGAGCTACCTATTTTTCTCGCAACTTTACCTTTAATTTTGCGTCTCATGGAACTGCCTGTGGTGAGAGGGTGCTCCTTCCTGACTGCCTCTCTGGTCTGAAAGCCACAGGAGGTCCTGGCTGCTCTGGACCCTGGGAGCAGGCAGTGGAGGTGGGACATCTTCTCCTTTATCTTTTTTTTTCTTTTTTCATTTTTTGACAGTCTCACTCTGTCGCCAGGCTGGAGTTCAGTGGCGCAGTCTTAGCTCACCGCAGCCTCTACCTCCCAGTTTCAAGCAGTTCTCCTGCCTCAGCCTCCACAGTATCTGGGACTACAGGCACGCGCCACCACACCCAGCTAATTTTTGTATTTTTAGTAGAGATGGGGTTCCGCCATGTTGGCCAGGCTGGTCTCAAACTGAACTCCTGACCTCAGGTGATCCACCTCCCTCAACCCCCAAAGTGCTGGGATTTCAGGCGTGAGCCACTGCACCCAGCCAACTTCTTTATCTTTCTAGGAACCTGATGCTCCCTCCAAATCCAAGTCCAGCAGTTCCTCCTCTTCCTCCACGTCGTCCTCCTCTTCCTCGGATGAAGAGGATGACAGTGACTTAGATGCCAAGAGGGGTCCCCGGGGCCGTGAGACCCACCCAGTGCCTCAGAAGAAGGCCCAGATCCTGGTGGCCAAACCCGAGCTGAAGGACCCCATCCGGAAGAAGCGAGGCCGCAAGCCCCTGCCTCCGGAGCAGAAGGCGACCCGGAGACCCATGAGCCTGGCCAAAGTGCTGAAGACGGCCCGGAAGGACCTGGGGTCCCCGGCCAGCAAGCTGCCACCTCCACTCAGCGCTCCGGTGGCAGGCCTGGCAGCTCTGAAGGCCCACACCAAGGAGGCCTGCAGCAGCCCAGGCACCATGGCCACCCCAGAGAACCTGGCCAGCTTGATGAAGGGCATGGCCAGCAGCCCCGGCCGGGGCGGCATCAGCTGGCAGAGCTCCATCGTGCACTACATGAACCGCATGACCCAGAGTCAAGCCCAGGCCGCCAGCAGGTTGGCACTCAAGGCCCAGGCCACCAGCAAGTGCGGCCTTGGCCTGGACCTGAAGGTGAGGACGCAGAAAGGGGAGCTGGGAATGAGCCCTCCAGGAAGCAAAATCCCAAAGGTCCCCAGCAGTGGGGCTGTCGAGCAGAAAGGGAGCACTGCAGGGCCCCCACACACCCATGGCGCCAGCAGGGTCCCTGCTGGGTGCCCAGGCCCCCAGCCAGCACCCACCCAGGAGCTGAGCTTCCAGGTCTTAGACTTACAGAGTGTCAAGAATGGCATGCCCGGGGTGGGTCTGCTTGCCCGCCACACCACCAAGGGTGTCCCGGCCACCAACCCAGCCCCTGGGAAGGGCACTGGGGGTGGCCCCATCGGGGGCAGCGGGGCCACCATGCCCACTGACACCAGCAAAAGTGAGAAGCTGGCTTCCAGAGCAGCGGCACCACCCACCCCTGCCGGAAAGAGGGACTGTGTCAAGGGCAGTGCCACCCCCAGTGGACAGGAGAGCCACTCGGCCCCCGGAGAAACCCGCAAGGCAGCCGCACCGCCTGAGATGAGTGCAGGCGAGGAGAGCAGCAGCTCTGACTCCGACCCTGACTCCACCTCACCGCCCAGTGCTGGGCAGAACCCGTCCGTGTCCGTTCAGACCAGCCAGGACTGGAAGCCCCCCCGCAGCCTCATCGAGCACGTCTTTGTCACCGACGTCACCGCCAACCTCATCACTGTCACAGTGAAGGAGTCTCCCACCAGCGTGGGCTTCTTCAACCTGAGGCATTACTGAAGCCCCCGCGCCACCAGCTGCCCGGTCTTCCCTCCTCTTCCCTATCTCGGGCTTTGCTTGACTAAGTGACTCCCAGCCCAAGCCCCCTCAAGGGTCTGGGTTGGGAGGAGGAGTAGGTGGTCTCCTTGAAGAGCAGGCTTGGAAGGGGCTTCTCCCGGACCCCGCCTTGCCTTGCTGGCCTGGTCTGCACCACGTTCCTACCTCTAGGCCTCTGTTCTCCCCTCTTGGCTCAGGAAACCTGGTGGCATCCGTGGCTCAAGGTGACTCTTGAACAGAGTGGGCCTCGCGGCTGCGTTGATACTGGGTTTGAACTGCCCCTCCGTGGCCTGCAAGACTGAATCACAGCTTTGCTCCCATCTCCCAGGGCCTGAGGTAGCAGGAGCGGGCTTCTGGCCCACCTCACCTTCAGCCTTGGGTGGCAGGAGAGTGTCGTGGGGAGGCAAGGCCAGTGGGACTCATGTTCCCTCCACCTGGCGACAGCTTCTAGGAGATGGGATGGGCGGGGGTGGGCCTGGTTGGCATTGCCTGCCAGCAGTCGGGGGGTAGAGAGCCATCCCCTGACAGCTAGGTGGTGGCTGGGGCCTTGATGTGAAGGACAGTGGCTGGCAGCTGCTATAGAGTGAGCACAAGAGCCCTGACAAGCTTGGCGGCCATCTAGCCCCAGTTCAGGGCAGCATCTATGGCCCCCATGTAACCCACAGGCCAGCATGGGTGGGGTGGGGGTGGGTTCCACCTGAAGAGCCTCCACACTTTGGAGCAGGAGGCAAGCGGTGGCCACCGCCCGCCCTCCTGCTGTCCCAGTGAGAAGTGACCTGAGTCCTCTTCCAGACCCACCCCCTGCCCAGGGTCCACTGAAGCATCTTCCATATCTAAAAAGCCCAGAGTTCAGTGTCCCAGGGAAAACCCGACGTGGAGGTGCTTAGGCCCAGAGGAGTCCCATGGGCAGGACCCTGGCTAGGCAAGCCCCTCCCTCCACACCCAGGACTGACTTCTGCTAGTAGAGGACTAGCTCGGTCCTAACTGTGGTCCAGAGACTTCCCTGAGACAAGGATGGGAGTGCTGGCACTTGCGAGTCGACAGGCCCGTCCACCGGCTTTGCGTGTGCTGCAGGTTTCAGTGTGGGTCCTGCCCACGACTTCCTGCTGCCTGTGCAGGGCCCTGCCCACGTGGATGAGCCATTCCTTGAGGAATGTCACTTCCCTGATAGTCCCCTCACCATCAAGGGTTTCCTGTTTGGCTCCTTTTCAGCTGAAAACACCTGTACCGTTTGGGAAGCTGGATGAAGTGGGTGGGCCCCCTGGTATAGGGCCCTGGAACGCTGAATCTGTCAGCCTTGGCCTTGAGGCCGTGTTAAGAGTTTGAGCCTCTTCCAGGTGGTCACGTGGGAGCTACCTTGTATAGCTTCTGAGCAGTATCAGGATTTCTGTTCTGCGAGAAGCTTGGGCAGAGACAGGGAAACCCAGGGCTGGCAGCAGCAGGCAATCTCGTCACTGGGTCTTTGTGACGCCAAAAAGAGAAGTGAGAGGGACTGAGCGGTCACTTCCTGTTCTGATTGGATGACATCAGCCCACAGGCATGGGACTCTTCCAGTGCCTGACCACAGGGACGGCTGCCCTTCCACAGAGCAGCCTGGACTTTGAGAACGGGCGGTTTGCGGGGGGGCAGGACTGCCAGACTGTAAGACCCCCCAGTACCTCACTGTGCCAAATAGGAAGAGGTGGCCTTGGTGTAGCCAAATTGATCTCAACAGTGTGCCTTTGGGGAGGGACCCATTTCCGTGGCTTCATTGAGGGCCATCCATTTGCCACCTGGGGCCAGCTCACAGTGGCTGTGTTGGCCTCTGCAGGAGTGGTGTCCACCTCGGCGAACTGAAGGGCTGAAAGTCCCAGACAGCTAAGCCAGAGCTGGAGGTAGTAAGGGGAAGAGCTGCTCCCATAGGAGAGGGAGAGATTCCGGCTCCCTGCTCGACCTAGGAGGAGTGGATCCTGGCACTCTGGGCCTCAAACACCAACCTCCCTGTCCCCAGACAGCCACCTCTGGCTCCTACCTGTGGAGCACAGTGCTGCCTTCAAGGCTCCAAAGCCAGGCTGATAGTTCTCCAGGCCTTTAGGAGTGACTGGGCTTCCAGGAGTTGAAGAAATGAGGGTGTCTCGTTGGGTGCCTAGGCTGACCAGACTCCTCCCCAGCAGCCAGGTCTCTCCAGACCCTGAATCGGTGCCTTTCTGTTTACCAGCTACTTCAATCCCAAAGTTTAAATCTGCAGATACCTTACTCCCAGCCACTTTGCCTTCTTACTGTGTTGCGTGTTTTCCTGGTGCTTAAAGAGAGTGTGCACGTGTGCAGGGCTGTGCCGCCACCGGGGAACTGCACCAAATGCTCAGACTTGGTTGTCTTATGTTTACCAATAAATAAAAGTAGACTTTTTCTATTTTTATTTGCTGCTATTTGTGTGTGTGTGTATGTCTCTCTGACTTGGTATCTGGCACATCTGACAAGATGCATTGTTGCTTTTTCCTGAAGGCCCCACAGGAACGGTGGCAGTGTGCGTGTGTGTGTGGAATGGTGTGTTAATCCTGTGCTGTTGGTTCCTGTGTTGGGAAGCAGTGGCCAGTCTGCCTTCTTCCTTACAGCTGTTGGCATATTTTTCTCTGTATATATTTCGTACCAAAAAATAGTGTTTTTTGTTTTGGTTACACTCGGAATTCTGATCTAGCTGGAGAGGGCTCTGGGCTGAGACGTTTCATCAAAGGGAGACTTTGGGGGAGGATCAAGCTTTGAACCAAAGCCAATCACTGGCTTGATTTGTGTTTTTTAATTAAAAAAAAAAAAAGCCAAATCATTCATGTATGCCACTTGTAATTGCTTTCAACTCTGGCTGTTTGCTTTCTTAAAGGAGAACAAAAATAGGTGTGTTATTGCCTTAGGAAAGGGTCTGTGTTGAAATAGGACAGCCACCCAGGGCCCACACTGAATTGGGATCAACCAGTTCAAGGAAATGCTTCCCCCAGAAGGCCCCTGATGGTGTGGGGAAAGGGAACAGAGCTGGGGACAGGCAGTGCCTAGATGAGCAGGCTTTACTCAAGTGCATCTCGTGATTCTGTGGGTTTTCTAGCATTTTTGGGAAACTCGCATAGGTTGCAAGGTTCTTTCATTTTTTAGACTAATGTTTATTTATTTTGCCAGGGAAACACAGCAAATGGCATCAGAAGATTTTTGTCCTTTTGTTAACTCTTAGTATTTCAATAAATTTTTTAAAAAAACTTTTGGCCTGGTGTACATCATGAATGATCCCTGGAAACACAATAGACTCTGCTCTTTTCCTTTCTTGAGGCAAAATAATTCACCTGGACATGGGCTGAGTACTTGTGGCAAAGAAAAATCAAAGAGTAGCAGGGTGAGATGGCTTACACCTGTAATCTCAGCACTTTGGAAGGCCAAGGCAGGCAGATCACCTGAGCTCGGGAGTTCAAGACCAGCCTGACCAACATGGTGAAACCCGGTTTCTACTAAAAATACAAAATTAGCCAGGTGTAGTGGCGCATGCCTGTAATCCCAGCTACTTGGAAGGCTGAGGCAGAAGAATCACTTAAACCCAGGAGACAGAGGTTGCAGTGAGCCGAGATCGAGCCATTGCACTCCAGCCTGGGCAACAAGAGCAAAACTCTGTCTCAAAAAAACAAAAGAAAAAGACTTTGGGAAAGATTTGGCCACTTGCACAGGGCGAAGAAAAATATGTTTTTCTAAGCAAGGGATGGGGGAGCTTAAGAGTCCATATACCGGCGGTTCACAACGGAACAATCTGGCATCCCAGGGGACACCTGGCAGATCTGGAGATCTTGCTTGTCACGCTGTGGGGTGGGTGCCACTGGCATCTAGTGGGTAGATACCAGGAGTGCTGCATCTAGTGGGTAGGTACCAGTATGCTGAGGTGCACAGGACAGTCCCCATGACAGAAAGAAATGATCCTTCCCAGTATGTCAGTAGTGCTGAGTTTGAAAAACTCAATTACTGGGAAAAAGAAACACCTGGTGCAGGGGTGGGAGACGGGAGCAATGTCATCAGCAGCTGGTAGGTGGAGGTCAGGGATGCTGCAATACATAAACTCACTTTGAGACTCAAAGGAAACCAAAACTCTCCCTCTCCCCACCCCACAGTATCCAAAGATGCTGTGTCGGAAAGCCACTCCACCTCTCGAAGCCACCGTCTGTGCTAATGCTTTACAAGGATGCAGCCATAAAATTCCAAGAGAGTCGCTGTGAGTTAACAGCTACTGCAACTCCTAACCCAAGGCTCGTGAATAAAGAGGTGATTTGCGTATTATAGAACCTTCCTGGAGCCCTTAAGGCTTGCACCAACCTCAGCATGAATTTATTCATAAATTCCAGCCTCCAGGGAGAATAGAGCTTCTTTGAAGTCAAGAGAGAAGCTGGGCCTAGATGCTGCGGCCACTGGGTGAAAAGCTACTGGAGAAAGGCCTGAATCTTTTAGTTCTGGAGAGGGTTCTGCTATAAGTGGAAATGTGACCCCAGCACTAGCCGGCTCTAGGAAGGCCTGCGAATTAGAAATCAGACTTGCAGAGAAGGCTGCTGCTGGCAGGTTCTCTTTTGTTGCCTTCGGAAGACTGGCTGTTTTGTTTTGGAGAAAGTGGACAGGGGCGACCCCAGCGAGCCTGTCCTCTGGCTTATCAGAGCTGAAGAAAGGGGCTGGGACGGCCAGGAAGGAGCAAGCTGGCGGAGCAGGAGCAGGCGCGGCCCCGAAGGGGAGCCAGGATTTCGGGACAGCCCATTTCTACAGGGATTCTGCCAGACGGGTGCCGGGCCGGGCTTGCTCGGCCTTTGTCAGTTTCTGCGCTGCTGCTGTGATCGCCTAATCCAGTGCCCCGCAGAATAGGCTGGGCTGCCAGGGGCCCCACCGGGCTCGAGGGCCCGGCCCCATGGCCGCGACCTGCCGGAGGGCGCCAGGAGCGGGGCTGGGAGGACGCTGATCCGGGCGGCTGGACCTCTCCTTCCTCGCCTCCGCTCTCGTGGCTGGAGCGCCGAGCCTCAGGGAGGACGCAGAGGGGGCGCCCGTGGCGGTGGGCGCCCAGCGGTGCCTTTGAGCGGGGAGACAGGAGGCTTTCTCTGTTGGGGTTCGGAACCAGAAAGGCACTGGGCCCCCGGGGGGAAGGGGTGGGCGCCGGCGACCCGGGCAGAGGCCGCCACCTGCAGAGGGCGCGCGCGTCCCACCAAGGTCGGCCGCCGGCCCTTCGGACGGACAGGGGGAAAAGCCAGCCGGCTCCAGGGTGCCCGGGACGCAATCGCGCCACCTGCAACCCGGCCACCTCCGCCCCCGAAGTCTCAGGAGGAAAGCCCCGACTCAGCCCGCAGCCTTCCTCCCGGAGTTCAGGACCCGAGGCTGCCGGCGGAACAGAACAGAATGGACGGAACAGAATCCCGCGGGGCCCTGAGCCGCGCCAGTCTTGGACTTCAGTTGGGTCCGAGGCTTCTCTGGGCCTGGAGGGCTTTTAGGTGAGAAGAGGAAACCAGCACAGGAGCCGGGGCCGGGTATATGCGACGGCGGCCCGGGCGCACGGCACAGCGCCTAGATCAGGATGGTGCGAAGCTAGCATCGAAGGGACGGAAAATAATCCGATCCGACACTCTAGGAAGAGCATGAACCTTCCAGCCCAATCAATGTTTGTGCGGGACCAGGTTCCCCGCCGCGGTAGCCTCACAAGCCCGCCCTGTCCTCCGGACGCAGGGTAACCGGTCTGCCCCGAGGCCGCGGCGCAGATCTGGTATCTGCAACTGTGGAGGGTTCCCCGGGAATCTGCCCAGGAATCGGAAATCCGCGAAGGCGCTCCTCAAAGCAGAGGCTGGTGATGGCCAGCGAACCCGAAAAAGGGGCAGGGTCAGCAACCTCCTATCTGCTTAAGCAGAGCCCATGCCCCTGCCCCACACACCCACGAGTGGAGGCGGGGAGGGAACCCCGTCCAAGCGGCGACCGTCGCGGGGCCACCCCACCCACCTTCCCTTGACGCTCCCTGCCCGCGCGGAGACCGCTTGTTGCGGCCGGGGCAGCCTCGGGCGGAAGACTTTGACGCCTGGCGGCCAGGACCCTCCTTGGCCGGCACTGCGGGCCCTCACGTCGGAAGGACACTCAAGGCTCTGTGACCCGCTGCCCTGGGCCGGGGCGCCAGGAGCTCCTGTCCTCTCGCGCCCTCCCACACCGGTCACAGCTGGGGAAGGGGGAAGCTCCGCCAAGGGCCGGGCCACTGACTCCTCGGCAAGCGGCCGGAGATGCTTGAGCGACCCGGGTCCCCGTCCCTCCCGGCGGGCTGTACAGGTGAGCCTGAATCGCGGCTTCTGGGCAGGGTGGGGCACGCTTGAAGCAGAACTGGGTTTAGTGCGGGGCCTCTTTGGGGATGCCGAGGGTGGCCCTCCTGTGCGGGCTTCACGACCCCGCCCCCACTGCTGTGAAGTCTGCGGCCAGAAAAGGCCAAGAACACCTCCACCCTCTGCACCCCCAGCCCGCACTCTGCTCTCCCCGCACCGACCCTCGCCCAGCGTTGGGGTTTAGGCCCGCCCAGGAGACCTGGGCCGGGGAGGCTGCGGGGACTCGGGGGCTAGGGCGCGCGGGGCTGCAGCACCGAAGCTCCAGGTTCACTAATCACATCAGCAGCGCTCTGCGCCGGCTCTGAGCAGGCAGTTGCCTAGCAATACCCGCGAATTCAATTCCTCAATCAATAGGCGCGAGGCTCTGCATTTCGGGGAGCGCTAGCAAGGTTGCATGGGTCTAGGGAGTGGGTCTCACGACAGCTCCGAGGAGCAGGCCCGGGAGGCTGTGGGCAGCGGGGCGACGCCCCGGGGACTCGGAGACCAGTCACCTCTGGCCTGGGGGTGTGGCACGCTGGAGGAGCCCGCCAGAAGAAAGGGGAACCCCCGACCCCTGGCGCATCCTCCCGGGGTCCCCAGATTCTGCCCGGGTCCGGAAGAAGTGCAGCCAGTAGGTGCGGAGAGCCACGACTTCCCCCGACGGGCTGAGGAGAGTCGTACCCCGTGGCCTCCCATGCCCACCTCTATCCCAGCTGGGTAGGTTCCCCAGTTGAGGAAGGGTCTTTGCAGGAACCGTTCCCCCACCGATGGGGGCGAGGATGGGCCCGGGGGACGGGATGGATCCTCTCCTCCCGGGATGTCTCTTCCCTTTGCTCGGGAGAGAGAAAAAGAAGAACAAAACCAAGACATGTCTCTATTTACAAAGTATATATTTAAACACATAAAAAGCAGTATTGGATACAGACATTCACGACCGCAGAAGATAGGTACTGAAGCTTCACTCTTGAGCTGAGGCGGAGATCGATTGGAGATTTGTACAAATCTTAGAATTAAATAAACCCAACAGCGCACACATCCTGCGCGGTTGCAGACTCCCAGCCACGCGGCCCCCGGCCCCTGCCCACCCACCCCCCAGGTCATTGTCGCAAGAGCGAGCGAAGGAGACACACACGCACGGCCACGGACAAACAGCAGGACGAGGGCGGCAGGGACAGAAATCGGCTGGCTGCAGGAAGGTCCAAGGGAAGGGGCAAAGTCAGCCCCAGGAAAGGAGGGATGTGGGAGCGAAGGACAGGCAGGTGAGAAGGGAAGGCAGCGGCCAGGTGAAGACGCGTGTCCCCCAGTCCAGTCCACTCAGTAACAGACATGCCCTTTCAGTGAAGTTTCATCTGAAAATAGCGTCGACATTTAAATAGATACACTCGGTCAACGGCGCTTCTTTATACAAAGTCTAAAATACCAGTTTTACAAATGTGAGCAGATAAAAATCCCCCCTCCAGGGACTTCTCTTTATAGGCGCAATTTGATACTCAAAAACAACCACAATCCTGTGGTACACCGTTTCCCTCCTGTCCTCTCTTTAAAGGCAAGAAGGTCTGGAGGAGAGAGAGGCTGAGAAGCCGGGAGTGCGGAGAACGAGGCTGGGGTTCCCTCCCAGCACCCCCCACCCCCCGCGAAGCTCCCCACCCCCGACTCCCGCCTCGCTCGCCCCGAGTCTGTGCTTCCTCTGGAGCGCAGGGCCCCCGCGCCCCTCCCTCCACAAGCGAAGTTAGATCTTCGCTGGCCCTTTAAGGGCGGGGAGGGAGGCGAGGCCCCGGGATCTGTGCTCCCAGGCGCCGGGATGGAGTGGAGGGGACTGATTTGTGCTTTTGAGTCAAAAGAGGGGCGCGCGTTCTGGGCCCTCGGAGCGGGGAGCGCTCAAGTCCGCCTGGCAGGGGCGTCCCGGGCCCCGCCGCCGCGCACGGCCTCTCCACCTCCCGCTCTTCCCTCCCCCCTTTGGCGGAGTTTGAATGTCGAGTTCAAATAGAGAACACTGCGAATCGAAAAGGCCTATAAATTATAGCTTTTGCTTTTAAGAAGGACGTGGGGAAAAAAGGGAAAAGCAAAAGTTCTGATGGGCATTCTTGGATGAAACCCCGCCTCTCCCCTCCTTCCCCGGCCCAGGCCCAGCCCCAGCTCCGAGCCCCGAGGCCAGGTCCTCCGCCGCGCTCCAAGCCTCGCCACAGCGAGAGACTGGGTGCGAAGCCGCTGCTCCCAGCGGCGCCCGCCCCCGCGCCTCCCTCCCTGGGTTCCGCAGGGTGGGCCTGCCTGGCCTGGTGTCCATCGCAGAGCTGGCGGCCCGCCCTCCCCGGGCAGGGAGGCCTGTCCAGCGCTTCCCGGGAGGTGGGGGCCGCCGTCTCTCCTCCTGGCAAAGCTAGAGGACGCGAAAAGGAAAAGTCCACCCCAACACTTCTCTTGTAAAACAACCGTCTCGAACTCTGAGCACTGACACGCAATCTTCCCAATTTATCCTGGCATTTCGGGAATGTAAACAGATTCGCTGGATTTCATTTCTTTCTGCGGAGTAAGGAAAGGAACGAGGGAACGGGGAGATTTTATCCACATGACATACACACGGTCTGCGTGTACCATACACACACCCCTCCCTAAAGTGCATTTCCTGGTGTGGTCCTGGGAAGAAACCTCCTGTCCCTGCCCGTCGGGGACTTTTTACCTTCAACATCACACACTAAAAGCTTATTCAAGTTAATACATTTTTCTCCCTAATAGACGTCTTTACCTTAAAAAAAAAAAAAAAAGAAAGAAAAAGAAAAAAAAGTAGAAAAAGCAAAACAGACCCCACCCCCCTTTTTTCTGATTGGGGAGCCAACCTTTTGTTGGCCTGCCTGGCCAATAGGAAGAGAGAGCAAATCTGGGCCTGGCCTTGGTGCCAGAGTCTGGCATTGGGCTGTGGGAGAAGGGAGGAGGGGTGGGTGAGCAGGCCGAGCCCCTCAGACATTCCCAGAAACCTGTACCCAGGCCCCCAACTTCCCTAGGGCCCTGGAGCAAGGGGGCCCCTCCTGCCCCAACTAAAGCACAACGAGAGTCTCTCTCCTTTAAATAAAACAACTTCAAGAGTTGAAATATATATATTTAGATATTTTTCTTAAATAACATATTTACATCTAATAGAAAATATAACTCTAGAGATAATCTTTCCAACAAAAACTGAGGGGGAGGAAGGAGGGATGAAAGGGGTAGTGGGGTGGGGGTGACATCAGGGATGGGACCGGCCAAAGGCCACATCTCACCCAGAAATAAAAATCACTATGCCAAGCTCGCGCTCACGCTCTCCCCTGCTCTCGTCCTGGGCACGCCAACCCAGCATTCATCTTTTCTCTTTAAAAAAGCCTTGGTCCGTGTTACTTTCCTTAATGGTGACGGTCAAAAAGTTTGAGGTCACGTCCGTGACCACCACCTTCTCCAGGTTAGTCAGGGAGGGGCTCCAGGACTCTTCCTCTGGGTCCCCTAGGATTCTGGCCACGGGGATCCTGGCGATGAGGGAGGGCCTTCCCCCCTGAGCCCCCACGTCCCGGTACAGGCCCCCCACGGAGCTGGGGGGGCCTGAGCCATGTCGGACCCGGGCACCACTGGGATCCAGGGCACCCTGGCCTTTGGTCTCCAGGAAGGCAGCCCTGTGCTTTATCACCCTGGCCGGGAAGGTGTCCACAGCCAGCTTTCCCGTGGCCTCGGCTGAGCTAGGGCTGGTCACGCCACACTGCACCAGGTCCGAGTCCTGCCTTCGGGCCAGCTGGATCACGCTGTGGCCGGCTGGGAGCTTTCCCGCCCCGGAAGGGGCGTCGTCCATCTTCCTGCCCTTGAGGTACTCTCCCAGGCCGGCGCTGGGTTCACCCAGTGGCCTCTGTGAGGGGTCCGGGAGCTCCTTCCGGGGCTTGGGGCCTCTCTTCTTGGAGCTGTCCCCTGGCGAGCTGGGCTTGTCATCCACTCGGCTGGCGCCCCGCTCCCGCTCCCTCTCACGCTCCCGCTCCCTCTCTCGCTCCCGCTCCCGGTCCCTGTCCCGGTCCCGGTCCCGAGGGGGCTCTGCGCGGCAGGTGCTGCTGGTGCTGGTGCTGCCGGCTGGCGGGGACAAACCCATGTTCCGAAGGCCCTCTCGGGCACGTGAAGTGGAGGCCAGGTCCTGGGGCGAGCGGCCGGGGTAGGGGATCCGGATTCCCCTGGCGGAGTCACTTCGGAACTCGTAAGTTTTGGCCTTTGCCTTGGCCTGGGCCTGCAGGAGAGAAGATGGTATCGAGAGTGGGGCAGGGCCCTGTCCTCCACAGGACTCCTCCTCCAGCCTTGACCTCCTATCTTTACCCTTTGATACCTGGGAATTTCTACATGGATGGATGGATGGATGGGTGGCTGGGTGGGTGGGTG
>PVKP010018171.1:0-44729 GCA_004027715.1 Plecturocebus donacophilus
ATTATATGTGTGCTTATATATTTACATGATTGCACAATTTTTTCTTTAAAAATGCCCGACAGTTTATAGGAGCACTAAAATATCTGAAAAATCACCAAAACGTTTATGAATAGTAAATAAACTAATTGTAGTGTATTTATATCACCTCACAGTGTAGAGCAATCAATGTGGATAAAGCACAACTACAGGCAACAACAGAGATCAGTTTCACAATGTTGAATAAAATATGATGACCAAGAATGAAAAAAAAAAAAAAAAAAAAAAAAGAATTATGCATTTTCAACTCAATCTACACATTGATGTACATAGATGCCTAAGAATAAATTGTTTGGGCCAGGCATGGTGGCTCATGCCTGTAATCCCAGCACTTTGGGAGACTGAGGCGGGTGAATCACGAGGTCAGGAGTTTGAGATCAACCTGGCCAACATGGTAAAACCCCATCTCTACTAAAGATACAAAAAATTAGCTGGGCATGGTGGCACGTGCCTGTAGTCCCAGCTACTTGGGAGGCTGAGGCAGGAGAACTGCTTGAACTAGGGAGGCGGAGGTTGCAGTGAGCCGAGATCGTGCTGGGCGACAAGGCGAAACTCTGCCTCGGGAAAAAAAAAAAAAAAAAGAAAGAAAGAAAACATTGCTTGACATGAATTTGTGGACATGTAATATTGAGTAGACTTGAAAATACAGTTATATTTTTTTAATTAATATGGCTTTTCTCTGGTCACTATAGTGACATAGTTATTATAAATTCATTCTGTCCAATTTCATCTGTGCCTTTACTGCCTCTCAGATAGTGTTTTATTCATTCCTTGTTGATTTTCTAGGTTGAATTCCAAAAGAGAAACTTCCATTTCTTTAAGGTTTTTAGTCCCTCCAACTTGCCTTCTTGCATCCTCAACCGCCTCCCAATTTACCTCTTACTTTATTTTTAAAATATTATGTCCTTAGGCTTTCTGAACACCAACAGATTTAGCTAACAATATCTTATTTATTTTACTAATCAGAATTTCCTCTGAAAAGTCCTGTTCAATGTGAATTGCTATTCCCAATGCCACTAAAAACTAAGACTAACCTATTATCAAACGTAGGAAAAAAATTACACTATTAATGAGGCTTGCACTGAAAAAGAAGAAAAGAAAATCAATTTTCATTATTAATACACTCCATGTATTATAGGTCAGAAGTTAATCTGACCTATAATAATATTTAATCCTCAATGAAAGTATAATTATTTATCAACATTCAGAAATTTTGGCTATCAACCTAGTTTTCACATTAACTCTTATTCATAGCTAAGAGCTATTAGTAGCTCTAATTAGTAGAGCTAGAATCTATATTAGCATCACCACCATACTCTCAATTAGAAATTCAGCACTTTAGCACTCTACTTGGTGGACATCAGTTTTCCAGGCAGTCAGGGTCTTGCTGGACTATCATTTTAACTATCTTTCATAGATCAGCATTATTAGTGGCTAAAGTTCTACAATCAACAGTTATCGTCATTACCTCACATAAAATATTGCTCAGTAACAACCTTCAAGAAGGAAGCAGGCTATAGAGTAGCCAGCATGATGCCATTTCTACGTGTAATGCTTTTGAGTCAGAGCAGAACTAGGAGGGATGCTGAGATCAGCATAGGTCTGAGATAATGTCTTTTCAAGTTTCTTATCTGGTCTAAGATTCTGAGAGCCAGCAGAGAGGATAGAAATACTCATCTCATTCCAGCAGAGCCACACTATGGGTAAGCCTACTAGACACTAGGAACTGGAGCTACAGTCTTCCATTTGCATTGCCAAACTTTCTCAAAAATATGGTTCATGTCAGTTAACTCTACTTCACCATTTCCTTTAGCTCCATGTGGTCCGTCTTCAATCCACACTTGATCTGCTCTAATATATCCTCAACATTTTAACAATGACTTCCTAACAAACCCAATGGCCTGTTTTTAGGTTTTTTTTCTAGCTTCTTTCAAACGTAATTGTTGAAAATTCCTTCCTTGAAATTTTTTCATCTCTTATTTTTAGTCCCGCCTCAGTAGCATTTTTTTAAAGTGTTTTCTTCAAATCAGTGATACAAAAAGGAGAGATTCAAAAGAATATTTATGGGCAATTCATTTTGCCAAACACTGCTCCCCTGGAAGAATCATGGTCCTTATTAACATGTTAAAGTCTCTGTGAAATCTGACAGTAAAAGAAACTTGCATAACTCTAGTGAATCCAGGGTTTCCAAACTTTTTGGACTATAGAACTCATTTGGTCACAATAGCTACTTTATTTCATCATTTATGTTAAAAGTGATAAACGTGTATGTCATAACGTGATATACAAAATATGATATATGTTTATCACATTTTAACATTGGGTTGTATCTAACAACCAATGGTATTTTAAAATAACCATCAGCTGGTAACAGTCATGAGTAGTTGTCATTTCCTGTGCATAAACAAACATGATCGTAGCTGTTCATTTTTTCATCATAGCAACTGAGTGGTGTATTTTGTTGGTACTACACATGTCAATTTTAATTGCTATTTTAAATGTCTTCAAAAAGAGTACACTATAATTTAGTATTTAAACAAAAAACTTACTTTGTAAGCAGAAAAGCATGAAAATAGAATGGGATACAAAATATTACTGAAGCAAATATTTGTCATTGAAGAAATAACTGTAATTGTATAGTTGTTATTGTTGGTTTTCTTTAAAAAAAAAACAAAAACAAAAACAAAAAAAACAAAAGAATCAACCAATTGCTTTATGAGACCATAGGAAAGAACTACCTATACATACATAATTTGTGTTTTGTTACTGAAAAACAGATACATATTTCCTGTGACACATCAAGCAATGTAATTAAAGACTGCAGAAATTTCTAAATCTCTCAAAATGGATCAAAGAGTTTCAAGAAATGAGGGTCTGGTCTCACAGGGCTATTGTTATTGTTAAAGCATTATGTCATGATTTAATTGCCAGCATATTTTTTTAACTTAAAAGCACATAAAGTAATGGTGTATCTTATAATTAATGGTATCTTAGTTTCTTAAAACATGGTACGAACATGCTGTAAAACTAGTACTCTTTATTTATGAAATCCTGCTCTAATTATCTTTATATTCTAACCATTGTCCAGTTTATATTCTTTCTACCACTTCTGCGGGACATGTATGCCCCCTGCCAGACCCCTGCCATATGATTTAGTCATTATCTTGCTTTACTTTTTCTATAAACAAAATGACTAGATCTTGCCTATCTTTCCAAGTTGAGTCTTTAGGATAATGTTCTCCCTGGTACCCAAATGTATGGTATCAATTATGGAGGCAAAAGCACCAAGGTCAAACTCAATATTCCTAAAGAAACCATCTCAAATTCCTGACAGTCCAGACCCTCTTTGTAGGTTTCACATCCTCCTACAGAATAGGATTCCACCATTGGAGAAGAACACTAAAAGTTCCTGAGTAAGATTGTTTTTCCTCTTCTTCCAGGATCAGAGCTTTCTCTAACAAAACATGGGTCTTTAAGTGCTAAAACTTGTCTGCTGACAGGGAGACGAATCAAATAATAAAAATTTAAACCTTTAAATTTCAAAGAGAAGTCTTTGTGAAGGTACTGCTGTCAAGTCCACATTTCCTCCTGTCTGTAGCCATGACATTCCTGGATTCCAACCTGGGAGAATGTGACTAAAGGAAATAAGAGAAAATGGATAATAACTAATGCTATAACAGGTTCCCACATATCTCAGCTTATCTATATAGCACATACTGCTACAAGAGTTATTAATACACGCATGCTGTAGATGGAAAACATCTGGAAAACTGACATTTTTCAAGAATCATAAGCTATTAAGAAACACAGTTAGGACTCTAAACTTGATACCCTTTGGGTAGAACACACACTGGAATTTTTAATAGCAATCACTCTGGGGGATACTGAATCTGTGCCTAAACACTTCCAGTAATAGAAAAAGAAATCCATTTCTCAAGGCACCTCAGTTCATCTTTGGACAGGTCATAACCTACATAGGAACTTGATTTTCAGGAGTCCTGGGAATTAAGTAGGTAAGGTAAGTGTGCAAAAGGAGAAAGCTGGGAGGAAAATGTAAAAAAAACTGACCCAGCTGTAACTTATGCCTCTGAATACATGGTCAGCTTGTCTAATTGCCAAAGATGATGCATATTTTAAGTACTTTGGCCTACCAGCAATATAGAAGAAATTCTAATCCAGACAGTGGGACCTAGCAGCTGAAGTAGGAGCAGCAGGCTTCATTTGCTGTTCAGCATCCTTGACCAAGGCATCCTTGCATGGTCAAGGCTGACTCTGTAGTTAAGAGTACAGGGGCGTGAAGGTCACCCTTCATGTGAGGTCATTCCTGGAGGCAATATGAGATCACTCCTGGAGAAGACATTAGAGAGGCAGAAAGCTGGGAGAGGAAAGAATTAGGCAATTTCAAGAATCTAACCAAATGCTTGAAGTTCAAAATGGCACATGTCTCAGCAACAGACAATAAACCGAGTCAGTAGATTAGATATAGAATCTGGGCCAGCCCTGTAGGGATTGAGGAAATGTAACCATGGAAGGCACCGTGGACTGAGGCTAAAGCAAGACTTTACCAACAGGTGGGCTCAAGCTTCTGCTCACCTAGGCCAGAACTGCCTCGTGAATGAAGCCTGGCAAACTGAGCTTCATGAATTGAGCAGGAGTGAGTCTGTGTGGAGATAGCATTGCTGATGACTGAAGAAAGGATATGAACAAGATGTCTTGTTCACTGCCAAAACCCCAGAACGTAACACAAGATCTAGCCCCCAGTAAGGATTCAATGAACATTTTTTGCTTACCAAATGGATATAAAATTTACAGCTAATGTTCACCGAAAAACATATAAAAGAATGAATAAAATACTACATAGCAATGAATATGAACAAACTATGCAACAGCAAGGCTAAATCACTGTGGCATAATGTTGAGCAAAAGAAGCATGAGAGAGGGTGGAACAAGATGGTGAAACAGAGAAGGTTCTACTGATTGTCCCACCTGCAAGGACACCAAGTTAACAACTATCAACACAGAAGAAGCACCTTCATAAGAATCAAAAATCAGGTGAGCACTCATTGTACCTGGTTTTAACTTCATACCACTGAAAGAGGTAATGAAGAGATAGAAAAACAGTCCTGAGTCACCAACGCCACCCATCGCTCATCCTTGGCAGCAGCAGCATAGTATAGATAACATCTCTGGGCACTGAGGGAGAATACAGAAATTATGAGGCATTAAACTCAGTGTTGTTCTGTTAAAGCAGAAGAAAAAAACCAGACCAAACTCAGCTAATACGTGCCCATGGAGGAAGCATTTAAAGCAGCCCCAGACAGAGAAAAATCTTCTATTGGTCATAACTTAAGTAACTAGAAACCTCACCACTGAGGGCTACAGTGCCCTGTGTCTCTATGTAAATTTGAAAGGCGGTATACGTCATAAGGACTGCAAACCTTAGGTGAGGCCCAGTGCTGAACTAGCCCCAGAGCCAGTGAACTGAGGGGGTACATGACATACTGAGACACCAG
This sequence comes from Plecturocebus donacophilus, assembly GCA_004027715.1. Taxonomy (NCBI): domain Eukaryota; kingdom Metazoa; phylum Chordata; class Mammalia; order Primates; family Pitheciidae; genus Plecturocebus; species Plecturocebus donacophilus. Next base: position 5,550 of record PVKP010018171.1, read on the forward strand.
TTGGGGCAGCCCAGGGAGTGCTGGTATCACCCCTCCCCTAGCCCCAGGCTACAGAGCTCATAGCTTCCAAAGAGACCTCATCCCTCTATTTGAGGAGAGGGGAGAAAAGAGTGGGAAGGATTTTGTCTTCCATCTTGGATACCAATTCATCCACAATAAGACAGGGTACCTGTCAGAGTTGTGAGGGCCCCACTCCAGGCCCTGCTACAGATGATATTTCTAGACACACACTTGGCCAGAAGGAAACCTGCTGAGGACCCACTGCCTTGATGTGAAGGACCTAGTTCTGGCAGCATTCATCACCTTCTAAGTGAAGAGCCCTTGGGCCCTAAAGAACCAGCAGCAATACCTAGGTACTACATCAAAGGCCTTGGTGAGTCTCTGAGGCTTGCCGGTTTCAGATGAGACTCAGCACACTACCAGCGGTGGTGGCTATGGGGCAAAACTCCTTCTGCTTGAGAAAAGCAGAGGGAAAAGTAAAGTGGACTTTGTCTTGCACCTTAGGTACCAGCTTGGCCACAGCGGAGTAGAGGACCAAGTGGTGTCTTGGGGTTCCTGACTCCAGGACTCTTGGACAACATTTCTGGACCTGCTCTAGGCTACTGGGGAGTGCACTGCACTGAAGGGTGAGTCCCAGGCCAGGTAGCATTCACAAGCTGACTTAAGAACCCTAGGGCCTTAAGAGAACATTGAAGGTAGTCTGACAATACTCCTCATGGCCAGGGGTGGTGGTGCTATGAGGTGAGGCTCTTCTGCCTTAAAAAAGGGAGGGAAGTGGGGAAGGACTGAATCTTGTGGTTTGAGTGTGAGCTTAACTGCAGTACATAGAACATCATGTTGTTGGGTACCAGCCCCAACCTCATACGTGGGTGCCCTTAGTCCCAGCAGTGAAAAGGGATTAAGTAAAGAAAATAAGGACAGAGACACAAGAGTAGAATTTACAGCATGGGTCCAGGGCACCAAGGCAAGCATGGGAACCACTCTGGGCTCCAAACACTTTTTTTTATGTGCATAATCTCATTGACCTTATGGGTGTGGAAGGGAAAGGTCAAGGGGTAGCTAAGAGAGCCTGGGAAAGGGCAGGAGGATTTGAGATCCTTCTAAGACATGCTAAACTAGTGCTCTGAGCATTTAACAGTACTTGAGATCCTTCTAAGACATGCCAAACTAGTACTCTGAGTTTATCACAGATTGTTATCAGGGTGCAGCTGCATCAGAAGTATAAGATGAGGAGCCACCCCATCTGACCACACCCATTGCATCAAGGGGCTTTTATCTCCCTAGCATTGAGGACATAGAGCAATTAAAATCACTCCATTTTCCGAGAACCTAGGCAGAGCCTGAGGTGTTCCCTGCGAGGCTTTTCTCCTCCTTGCCAGCTCCCATCTGCAAAGAGCCTCCCAGATCTTGTGCACAGAGGTTGCCTCTCTTCTCATAGATCTTTGTGCAAGCTATCTTTATGAGACCCTCATGCAGTCTCCATGTTGAGAAGGCATTCGTGGTACCAGAGCAGTATTGCCAGCTCTGCAACCACCCACAGTGTTCCCTGGTGTTACTGAGCTCTCGGATGGTCTTTACATTAGGCCTCCTGTTGCTGTTTGATTTCTAATTAACTGCACCAGTAATATAGTTTAGTTCGGTGTATAAACTTCAGCGTACTCTAAGCCAAGCAAGCTTATAATTATTTAGCTAGAATTAACATAGGTCTCCCCTGGCCATCTTGGCCCACACATGTAAACTTCTAAGGTTTTTCACTCTAGTCTCTGATACCCAGACAGCACTTCTGGACCCACCCAGGAACTGGGGGACCTTGCCACCCCTGAAGGGAAGGACAAAAGCCAAGCTGACTTTGCCACCTGCTGATTGTAGAGGCCCGGGGCCTTCAGTGAACAGCCAGAGGGTGGTCACAGCAGGCCTTGAGTGAGACCCAACTCTGTGTTGGCTTCAGAGCAGTCATAGTAGTAGTGGCCACAGGGGTGCTTATTGTCACTTTACCCCCAGATTCAGGTGAGTTACAGCAGAGAGAGAGAGAGAGAGAGATTCTGTATGTTTGGAAGAAAGTAAGAGAGAACAAGAAACTCTGCATGGTAATCCAGAGAATTCTCCCAGATCTTGCTGAAGAACATCAAGGTCACACCTCTGTGAATCTGTGAGAACCACAGTGTTACTGGGTTTGCTGTTCCCCCTAAGGCAGATTCAGCTTAGACCACAACACACAAGTCCTTTTCAAATATCTAGAAAGTCTTCTCAAGAAGGGCAGCTACAAATAAGCCCAGACAGTGAAGACTATAATAAATACCTAACTCTTCAAAGCCCAGACACTGAAGAATATCTACTAGCCTCAACATCATCCAGGAAAACATGTCCCCAATAAATAAATTAAATAAGGCACCAGGTACCAGTCTTGGAGAGACAGAGATATGTGACCTTTCAGACTGTATATTTGTCTATTCTCACATTGCTATAAAAAACTATCTGAGACTGGGTAATTAATGAAGAAAAGAGATTTAATAGACTCACACCAAGCAGATTTAACCCAAAGAAGACTACCTCAAGGTATTTAGCAATTAAATTTCCAAACATCAAAGATAAAGAAAGGATCCTAAAAGAAGCAAGAGTAAAAAAACAAATAACATACTAACACAATGGAGCTCCAATATGTCTGGCAGCTGACTTTTCAGTGGAAACGTTACAGGTCAGGAGAGAGTGGCATGACATACTTAAAGTGCTAAAAGGAAACAGAAACCTTTACGCTAGAATAGTGTATCTGGTGAAAATATCTGTCAAATATGAAGGAGAAGTAAAGACTCCCAGATAAACAAAAGCTAAGGGGTTTCATCAATACCAGACTTGTCCTACAAGAAATCACAAAGGGAGTACTTTAATTGAAAAGCAAAAAAAAAAAACACTAATGAGCAATAAATGATCATCAAGGTATAAAACTCGCTGGTAATAGTAAGCACACAGAAAAACAGAGTATTATAATCCTGTCGCTGTGGTGTGCAAACTACTCTTACTGTAAGTAGAAAGACTGAACAACAAACCAACCAAAAATAACAACTACAGCAACTTTTCAAGACATAGTACAATAAGATATTAAAAAACAAAAAAAAAGTTAAAAAGTAGAAGGATAAAGTTAAAATGTAGAGTTGGTTTCTTTCTTTTTTTTTTATTTTTTGTAGAAAGTGATTTATTTAAAGAGAGAGAGAGAAACAGGAGAAGGAGAGAGAAAGAAACAGCTAACTCTCACACTGAGTAAGAGAATCCAAATAGATGGAATCCAGGAGAGGAAAGCAGCTTCCACATTGAGTGGAAGGGAATAGAGAGAAAGATGGAGTTTAGGAGGGAAAGACAGGCTTCCACGAGAGTATGCAAGGGGAAAATGAAGAATTTTTATTAGCTTTCTCTTTGCTTGTTTGCTTATGGAAATAGTGTTAAGTTGTTATCAGGTTAAAATAGTAGGTTTTAAGATGGTGTTTGCAAGCGTCATGGTAACCTCAAACCAAAAAAAACATACAATGAATACACAAAAAGGAAAAAACAAGAAACTAAATCACATTACCAAAGAAAATCACCTTTGTTAGAGAAAGACAAGAAGGAAAGAAAGAAGGAAAAAGACTATAAAACAACCAGAAAACAAATAACAAAATGGCAGGAGTATGCCCTTACTTATCAATAGTAACATTCAATGTAAATGAGCTAATTCTTCAATCAAAAGACATTGACCGGCAGAAAGGATTAAAAAAAAAAAAAACAAGGCCCATTGATGTGTTGCCTGCAAGAAACATGCTTTTCCTATAAAGACACACATAGACTGAAAATAAAGGGATAGAAAAAGATATTTCATATCAATAGAAACAAAAAAAAAGCAGTAGTGGTTATATTTATATCAGACAAGATAGATTTCAATACTAAAACTATAAGAAGAGACAAAGAAGGTCATAATATAATTATTTTAGGTTTTTCCAAATATTTAGGAAAAATCTAAAGACTCCACAAGAAAACTATTAGAATTGATAAACAAATTTAGGAAAGCTTCAGGATACAAAATCAACACAAAAAAATCAGTAGCAGATATAATGATAAAGAGCCAATTCAGCAAAGGGATATAATAATTTTAAATATATATGCAACAAACACTGGAGAACCAAGTTATATAAAGAAAATATTCAATCTAAAGAAAGAGATAGGCCCCAACACAATAATAGCTGGAGACTTCAACATTCCACTTTCAATTTTGGACAGATCATCCAGGTAGAAAATCAACAAAGAAACATCATACTTAATCTACGCTACAGACTAAATGGATCTAATAGATATTTACAGAATATTACATCCAGCAGCTGCAGAATACACACTCTTTTCCTCAGCACATGGATCACTCCCAAGGACAGACCACATGTTAGGCTGCAAAATAAGCTTTAAAACATTTAATTAAACTGAAATAATATCAAGCATCTTCTCCAACCACAATGGAATAAAACTGGAAATTAATAACAAGAAGTTTTGAAAACTTCAAATAGGATACATGAAATACATGAAAGTTTAACAATATGCTCCTGAATGACCAGTTGGTAAATGAAGAAATTAAGAAGAAAATTGAAAGATTTCTTGTAACAAATGATGATGAAAACATAACATACCAAAACATATGGTATACAGAAAAATCAGTATTAAGAGGGAAGTTTATACCTGTAAGTACATACATCAAAAAGAAAAAAAACTTCAAATGAACAAATCTAATGATGCATCTTAAAGAACTAGAAAAACAAAAGCAAACCAAACTCAAAATTAGTAGAAGGAAGGAAATAATAAAGATCGGAGGAGAAATAAATGAAAATGAAGTAAAAACAATACAAAAAAATCAATGAAACAAAAAGTTGGTTTTCTAAAAAGTTAAACAAAATTGACAAACATTTAGCCAGACTAAGCAAAATAGAGAGAAAATCCAAATAAACAAAATCAGAAATGAAAAAGGAGATATTACAACTGATACTGAAGAAATGTAACAGATAATCAGAGGCTACCATGAACAACTATATGCCAATAAGTTAGAAAAATCTAGAAGAAATAGACAAGTTCTGAGATACATATAACCTACCAAGATTGAACAAGGAAGAAATCTAAAACCTAAACAGACTACTAACAAGTAACAAGATCAAAGCCATAATAAAAAGTATTCCAGTAAAGAAAAGTCCAGGACCTGAGGGCTTCACTGCTAAATTCTGCCAAACACTTAAAGAACTCATACCAATCCTACTCAAACTATTCCAAAAAATAGAGGAAAGAATGCTTCCAAACTCATTCTATAAGGCCAGCATTACCCTGATACCAAAACCAGACAAAGACACATGAAAAAAGAAAACTGCAGGTCAATATCGCTTATGGATATTGATGCAAAAATTCTTAACTAAAGACTAGCAAATTGAATTCAATAATAATTAGAAAGATAATTCATTATGATCAAGTGGAATTATCCCTGGGATGCAAAATGTTACAACATATGCAGGTCAATCAATGTGACACATTGTATCAGCAGAATGAAAGACAAAAACCACATGATTATTTTAATTGATGCTGAAAAGTATTTGATAAAATTCAGCATCCCTTTATGATAAAAACCTTAAAAAAAACTGGAGGTAAAAGGAACATTTGTCAATCTGGTAAAAGCCATAGAGGTCAGACCCACAGCTACTATTATACTGAATAAAGAAAATCTGAAAGCCTCTCCTCTTAAGATCTAGAACATGACAAGAATGCCTACCGTCATCAGGGTTATTCAACATAGTATTGGAATTCCTTGCCAGAGCAATCAGACAAGAGAAAGATATAAAGAGCAAAAATTAGAAAGGAAAAAATTAAATTATTCTTGTTTGCAAATGATAGAATCTTGTATTTGGGAGGAAAAAAAAGACACCAGAAGATAACTATCAGAACTGATAAATTCAGAAAAGTTGCAAGATACAAAATCAACATACAAAAATCACTACCATTTCTATATTCCAATAGTGAACAATTTGAAAAAGAAATTGAAAAGGTAATCTCATTTATAATAGCCACAAATAAAATTAAATACGTAGGTATTAACTTGACCAAAGAAGTGAAAGATGTCTACAATGGTAACTATAAAACACTTAAGAAAGAAAATTGAGGAGGATACCAAAAAATGAAAACATATTTCATGTTCATGAATTGAAAGGATAAATATTGTTAAAATGTGCATACTATCCAAAGCAATCTACAGATTCAATGAAATCCCTTTCAAAATACCAATGACATCGTCACAGAAATCGAAAAAAAAAATCCTAAAATTTGTATGGAACCACAAAACACCCAGAATATCCAAAGCTATCTGAAGCAAGAAGAATAAAACTGGAGGAATCACACTACCTGACTTTGAATTATACTTCAGAGCTATAGTTACCAAAACAGCATGGTACTGACATAAAAATAGACACATAGACAAACGGAACAGAATAGAGAATCCAGAAACAAATCCACCACCCACAGTAAACTCATTTTTGATAAAGATGTCAAGAACATACACTGGGGAAAAGAGTCTCTTTAATAAATGGTGCTGGGGAAACTGTATATCCCTGTGCAGAAGAATGAAATTAGGCCCCCATCTCTCAACATATACAAAAATCAAATCAAAATGTATGAAAGAGTTAAATCTAAAACCTCAAACGATGAAACTACTGCAAGAAATCATTGGGGAAAGTCTCCAGGACAGTGGTCTGGGCAAAGATTTCTTGAGTAATACCCTACAAGCACAGGCAATGAAAACAAAAATAGACAAGTGAGATCACATCAGGTTAAAAAGATTCTGCACAGCAGAGAGTACAATCAATAAATAAGACAGCACACAGCATGAAAATAGGCATTTGTAAACTATTAAGGACGAAAACCATATGATTATTGCACAAAAACCATAAGATTATTGGACAAAAACCATATGACTACTACACAGCAGAGAGTATAATCAACAAAGTAATAAGACAACACACAAAATGAGAAAAGATATTAGCAATCTATTAAGGACAGAAACTAATGCACAGCATTTTCTTATTATAAACTATTAATAAAGATTAATAAGAATATATAAGAAGCTCAAACAATTATATAAGAAAAAAATCTAATATTCTGATCAAAAAATGGGCAAAACATTTGAATAGACATTTCTGAAAAGAAGAAATACAATTGGCAAATAGGCATATGAGAAGATGTTCAACATCACTGACCATTAGAGAAATGCAAATCAAAACTAGAATAAAATATCATCTCACCCCAGTTAAAATGGCTTATATCCAAAAGACAGGCAATAACAAATGCTGGCAAGGATATAAAGAAAAGGGAACTCTTGTACACTGTTGGTAGAAATGTAAATTATTAATAGTACAACCACTATAAAGAACAGTTTAGAGGTTCCTCAGAAAAAATGGGCCTATCATATGATCCAGCAATCCCACTCTTGGTTATATACCCCAAAGAAAGGAAATCAGTATATCAAAGAGATATCTGCACTCTATGTTTATTGCAGCACGATTCACAACAGCCACGATTTGGAAGCAACCTAAGTGTCTATCAACAGATGAATACAGAAAACCTGGTACTTATACACAATGCAGTACTATTCAACCATAAAAAAAATGATATCCTGTCATTTGTAACAACATGGATAGAACAGAGATCATTATGTTAAGTGCAATAAGCCAGGCACAGAAAGATAAACATCACATGGTCTCACTTGTGGAATCTAAAAATCAAAACAATTAAACTCATTGACATAGAGAGTAGAAGGATGGTTACTAGAGATGGGAAAGGTAGTGAGGGCCTGAGGGAGAGGTGGGGATGGTTAATGGGTACAAAAAAAAAAGAAAGAATGAAAAAAGCCTGCTATTCAGTAGCACAATAGGGTGACTATAGTCAATAATAACTGAACTGTACATTATAAAATAGAGTAATGTGATTGTAACTCATAGGATAAATGCTTGAGGGGATGGATACTGCATTCTCCATGATGTGCTTAGTTCACATTGCATGCCTGTATCAAAACATCTCAAAACATAAATATATACACTGACTATGTACTCACAAAGATGTTTAAAGAATGAGATAGTTACATATTACATGATTTGATTTATGTGAAGCTGAAGAAAAGGCATGGTTAATGTATGGTGGTAGAAGTCAGAATAATGGCTACCTTTTGGTGGAGGGTACTGATTAGAGAGGAACATGAGGGAAACTTCAGAAGTGTGGAAAATGCTCTAAATCTTTCTTATCTGGATGGTGGTTTCCTAGGTGAACATATAGGTAAGAATTTTTGGAGCCATATAATTAAGATTTGTAGACTTTACTAAACAAGAGTTATGTCACAAAATAGAAATATTTTTAAAACATACAATTTGAAGTATTATGAAATTTTTATTTACATTGAATAAAATATATTCTCCTGTAGTTTCTACTGATTGTTCATAATTCTACCCATTACAGCCCCAGAGAACATACATATTTTTAAGTCTGTCATAGATTTAAAGGCAGCCACCACGTGCCCTCAAAGATACTCCCTTCTCATTGACGATCCCAGCTTTTTCAGCCAAAATATCTAGTCCCTTCACCTGATTTATTGACCTTAATTGTAGAGAATTCCAAAAATTTTATGACAAAAAAATGATTTTCTGACCTTCCAGATAAAAAGGCTATACATGTTAGCCATGTCTCTAGGGCAACCTCTCTGGAGTATCACTTGCCTCCAGAATTTCATAGCTCTCTGTCTCTCATAGTCACTAAAACAAAAGTGCTCCAGTTCATAATAACCATTGTAAGACACAGCTTTGAAAAACACAGTCTAGGCCTGGGAAGAAGTTCCTTTTTTTTCCCAAAGGGATACAGTTTAAAAAAAAGTGTTGCTTTTATGCTTCTACATTTGTAGTCTATTCTAAGAGCTGTTAAAAAGAAATATAAGTCTGTGAATAGAATGCAAACAACTCAGTGTTATCCTTCAAGGAATGATCAAGTTGTGGGAACAAAGGCTACCTGCAGTACTTTTACCTTAAAGTAGTAGGAGTAGGCATTGTAGACAACATTACATTAATCTAATATAGGAAGCAGTGGATTAGGACTAGATAATCCAAGTCTCTTTCTCATTGCTATTTAAGAGGTATGACTCCATGAACCATTCATAATTCAGCATCATTATCAAGATATATCAACTTTATCAAGGAATCACTTTTAAAAACAGAATGGTTCAAGATAGAAGAATGTGTCAAAATAAACATAAAGGCTATAAGATTTTACAATTCATGCATTTAAATGAGTTGAAAATTGTGGAAGTTAGGAGGACGTCTATCCAATTTAATTGAAGGAATCAAATGTAAAAGTATATCCTAATGATGAGATGATTACCAAATTTACAAATCAGTCAAAGTATTCAAATAAGTCAATTGAAACATGGAGCATAAAGTATTTTTTATTCATGTGTTTTGAAAAACATAGTTTTATTATCATTATTATTATTATACTTTAAGTTCTGGGGTCCATGTGCAGAATGTGCGGTTTGTTACACAGGTATACATGTGCCATGGTGGTTTGCTGCATCCAACCCCCCATCATCTATATTAGGTATTTCTCCTAGTGTTATCCTTCCCCAATCCCCCCACCCCCTGATTTTCCTCCCCTACCCCCACCACCCACTGACAGGCCCCAATGTGTGATGTTCCCCTCCCTGTGTCCATGTGTTCTCATTGTCAACATTCACTTATGAGTGAGATGAGTTTGGTTTTCTGTTCTTGTGTCAGTTTGCTGAGAATGATGGTTTCCAGGTTCATCCATATCCCTGCAAAGGACATAAACTCATCCTTTTTATCACTGTATAGCATTCCATGGTGTATGTGTGCCACATTTTCTTTATCCAGTCTATCACTGATGGACATTTGAGATAGTTCCAAGTCTTTACTATTGCAAACAGTGCTGCAATAAACATACATGTGCATATGTCTTTATAATTGAATGTTTTATAATCCTTGGGGTACATACCCAGTAACAGGATTGCTGGGTCAAATGGTATTTCTAGTTCTAGTTCCTTGAGGAATTGCCACACTGTCTTCCACAATGGTTGAACTAATTTGCATTCCACCAACAGTGTAAAAGCATTCCTATTTCTCCACATCCTCTCCAGCATCTGTTGTCTCCTGATTTTTTAATGATTGCTATTCTAACTGGAGTGAGATGGTATCTCAATGTCGTTTTGATTTGCATTTCTCTAATGACCAGTGATGATGAGCATTTTTTCATATGTTTGTTGGCTGTATAAATGTCTTCTTTTGAAAGTGTTCATCTCCTTTGCCCACTTTTTGATTGGGTTGTTTTTTTTCTTGTAAATTTGTTTAAGTTTTTTGTAGATTCTGGTTATTAGCCCTTTGTCAGATAGGTAGGTTGCAAAAATGTTTTTCCCATTCTGTTGGTTGCTGGTTCATTCTAATGATAGTTTCTTTTGCTGTGCAGAAGCTCTTAAGTTTTATTATATCCCATTTGTCTATTCTGGCTTTTGTTGTCATCATTTTTGGTGTTTTAGTCCTAAAGTCCTTGCCTATACCTATGTCCTGAATGGTATTGCCTAGGTTTTCTTCTAGGATTTTTATGGTGTTAGGTCTTATGTTTAAATCTTTAATCCATTTGGAGTTAATTTTTGTATAAGGTGTAAGGAAGGGATCCAGTTTCAGCTTTCTGCATATGGCTAGCCAGTTTTTCCAACACCATTTATTAAATAGGGAATCCTTTCCCCATTGATTTTTTTGTCAGGTTTGTCAAAGATCAGATGGTTGTAGATGTGTGGTGTTGCTTCTGAGGCATCTGTTCTGTTCCATTGGTCTATATCTCTGTTTTGGTGTCAGTACTAGGCTGTTTTGATTACTGCAGCTTTGTAGTATAGTTTGAAGCCAGGTAGCGTGATGCCTCCAGCTTTGTTCTTTTTTTGCTTAGGATTGTCTTGGCTGTGCCAGCTCTCTTTTGGTTCCATATAAAGTTTAAGGTGGTTTTTTTCCAATTCTGTGAAGAAAGTCAATGGTAGCTTGATGGAGATAGCATTGATTCTATAAATTACTTTGGGCAGTATGACCATTTTCATAATATTGATTCTTCCTAACCATGAGCATGGAATGTTTTTCCATTTGTTTGTGTCCTCTCTTATTTCCTTGAGCAGTGGTTTGTGGTTCTCCTTGAAGAGGCCTTTCACATCCCCTGTACATAGTTTGATTTTAGATAGTGCCTACACGTAGTTATACAGGATTAAATTACTATAGCATATTTCTCACAAAATTACTGAAATATATTAATTTGAATTAGGAGTCTTGATAAGGCCAACAGTCTTTGTAGCCATGACAAGTCGGCTACTCATTTCCAGTCCCATTGTTTGTCTTGAATATAAAGCAAACATCACTGTTGAAAAAAAAATGTATAACTTTCAGAATGAAATCTTTAGCTATAATAATATACCCTTTTAAAATAAGATGGTAATTATAAAAGCTAGAATATTGATTATTAGATATTAGAAAATATCTGTTAGCTTTCTAAGGTATGGCAATATTAACATGGTTAAGTAGGAGAATGTCCTTATCTTCAAGAGGCTCATGCTGGAGGATTTAGGGGTACAGTACCATCTTATCTGCATTTTCAAATGGTTCACCACAAAAAAATGCATATATATGTACCTACATTACAAAGCAAAAAAGACAAAATAACAATGATTGAATTAAGTTGTCAAATGTACATGAATGCTTTCAACTTTTCTATATTTACCTGATAAAGCTCAGTTAGAAAGAGCGAGTCTACTTAGTAGTTGAAAGAGGAATTTTAACATGGGGAACTTATTACAAAAACGTTAGACGCCCTAAAAACCTAAGTAGAGGATCATACAGCAATTCTGAGATATCAGTAGCAGAAAGCCCCTCTCACCCTGCAACTGGAGGAGCAAAGGTAAAATGTGGTAGATCCAGTGGCAGGACCACTGAGCAGGATTAGCAGTATGAATGGGACCTGGGACTACTAAGGACATGCAGCCACTGCTAGAAACTCACCTGAAAAAGATTCTTCTTTGCGATATGCAATCGCCAGTTGGCCCAATCTGGCCCTAAGGCAGTGAGTAAGGGAGCTTAGGAAAAGCAAGGCTTCTGAGTCCTCCCCCTGACATAAGAGCAGACCAAGAGAAGTGGGGAAATAGATGGAGAGCAAGCAGAAAAATGATCAGCACACTCTATGTTTGAAACTGTTCTCAGTAAAAATGTGTACGGAGAGGAATTGTGTGTCAAACATATTTTTTTTACAATTTTTTTATAATAACAATGCCTCCACAATTTTAGTTATATCAGAGGCACAATAACAACAACAGTACTTTGTCCTGAAATTGCTGAAATCAATGGCATCCTATTCAGTCAAAACGAATTTCTTTAAAAGAGAAACAAACACAAGGAATCAAGGTAACTCTAAGTTAAAAGTCATTGCAAAATATTTATCCCCAAAAGCATCTTAACCCAGTCCATTAAGGAACCTGGAGTTAAATTTAAACATGAGCTTCATGAAACTTCTCCCAAGGTAAAGCACATTTAAACCTAAGTTAAAGTGCCGTGTATTGTTTTACAGAATAATATCATCATGGATATTGTCTAAGGAACTTAATTATATCTAAAGCAACAGAAGGACGTCCAAGGCTTGTCTGCAAAGAAGCTAGGAGGTCAGGAACAATATTTCTCTTAAACGATAAGGGAAACTGGGTGACTCAATTTGACATTATTAGAGGTTAAGTGAATGATGGTGGAGGTATTATCCCTTGGAAACATGAGGACACCTTACTTAGAGAAATAATACAATTACTAGGTCCTTGAGCCACCTGGCCTGGGCTGAATTCACTACTCCATGCTACCTAGCTAGCAGTGCTACATGTAATCACAATTTTTAAAAAAATACAACAGTTATATTGAGGTATAATTCATATGCTATATAATTCACCCACTTGAAGTGTACAATTCTGTGGTTTTTAGTATTAAAATTTAGTAATGAAGTTATGTAACAATCACAATTTTATAATATTATCACCCTCCAAAAGCAACTCTGAAACCATTAGCACTCACCACTTCTCCCTAACCTTCTGCCCTCTGTAACCACTCATCTACGTTCTTTAAACATAGTTAAGCCCAAGAAATAAAGAATCTAGGTAAACACAGGCAAAAATCAAGGGTAAAAATCTAAAATTTGAACTGAATTTCCAAGTCATCCATGGCATATGAATGCTAGTCAAGATATGCTGACTTTATACTGTATAACACCTAATTCTTTTTTATGTTGCATAAATCTGGATGAAGCAATTAGGCTCCTACTTATGCCCATGCAGAATACAGGCTTCCTCTTAACCAGTCACTTCTTAGGTAAAGAAGCAGCAAATTTTAGAAACACAAATCATTTTGACTACAATACTACTTCTTCATTTCGGAAGGTGTAAAAAATATATCTCTGAGGAATTTATCTCCAGAGACTTTAGATATAATATCTTATGAGATTTTAGATTCAGAGGTAATGAATTTTGCAAATATTTACTGAAGATAAAACATATTGTAAACATTTAAGATTTCTTTTACATCTGACAATCCATTCCCATTCTTGAGAGCATTGCTAGATTCTGATAACAGTGTCTTTTCTAGATATGTTTTTTTGGAAATAACCATGTGTTATTTTCAAAGACTGAATTGTATCCCCCAAAATTCCTGTGTTTAAGACCTAACCCCCAATGTGATAGTATTTAAAGATAGGGCCTTTGGGAAATAATTAGATTTATTTGAAGTCATGAGGGTGAAGCCTTCATGATGGGATTAGTATCTTTATAAGAAGAGATAGCAGAGACACTCCTCTTTTCTCTCTCTCTCTGCCCCCTCACCATGCCCCACTCCCATATGAGGGCACAGTGAGCAGGAGGCTATCTGCAAACTGGAAAGAGAACCCTCACAACTCTCACCGGAATCCAACCAGGTTGATACCTTGTTCTTAGAATTCTAGTTTCCATAACTATGAGAAATAAATTTTTGTTGCTTAAGTCACCTCGTATATAGTATTTTGTTATGGCAATGGGAGCTAACTAAGTCACCACTGTACTAAAATTTGGCCCAAAAAGTACCTAAAGAGATACTGTTTTACAAATTCAACTCTGTACTTCAGTAAAATTGCGTATCATTTACATTAGCTGTATAACTAAATTTGTTCTGAGGCCTTACAGTACAATTTTAGCACGTTGCTTTTCATAGGTCAGGGTTTCTCAGCCCTAGAACTACTGACATTTTAAATAGAATAGTTCTTTTTTGTAGGGGATTATCCTCTGCATTGAACAATGTTTAGTAACATCTTGGCCTCTATTCATTAGATGCCATTAGCAACCCCTCCCAGTGCCATGGAAATTAAAAATGTCTCCAGGCTTCACCAAATGCCCTACAATGTACATTGAAAAACAAAGTTTTAGGCAATTCATAAAAATAACATTTAAACATTATGACATGTGTTCTACCAAGCTTACTTTTTATGTAATTTGCAATGAGAGGTGTGGCATGTAGACTGTTACACATATAAATTGAGAATTTCCTAAATAATACTATATTTTACCATCCCATGTGGAAAAAAAAAATCCTTAAAGATGAGTACTTCAAATATCCACTATTGCTTCCCAGCCCTATCTTTGCTTGCTGAGATCATGTGCAAGGGAAATAAAGTTTTGTTTTAATTATAATTAGCCATAGGATTTTTGACAGATTCTTGTGTTAATACCAATATCATCACCTTCCAAAATCTCAACATAGAACAGTGCATCTATCTGAACAGCCCAGTCAAGGTGCATTAAGGTGGAAGGCAGGTATGTCTCATGCCTTCAGTGGAAACTGAAGCCACATGAGATATCTTAGGAAAGGAGGTTGAAAAGAATTGACTCAGAAAATGAATGAAATGTGAAGATTAGCTAGTGATCTCATTATTTTCTCTTTGTCTTCAAACAAAAAAAAAATGTACTCTCCACTAGAAATTGTGTTCAAAGCAGTGCTTATCTTCCAAAAAACACTGCTAGTTCTGTGGTCCTGCTACTTCCTGGCTTACCTAAGATGCTGACTTACATACAGAGCCAAATCAACATTTCTCACACTGTTTAAATGAAGAAAAGAATTCCAACTACCAAGAAACTGATTTGTGAAAGAACTCACAGAACATAATTTGATCATAAATTTAGAGCCTGGTATGAATAGGAAAACATGGAAGGATGACATTCTTCTCCCGCACAAAGTCATCACACTTCATTTGCAGGTTCTGTTGCTTGGGGAAACCACAGCAGTACCTGCAAAGTCAACATCGTATAGACTTTGACTTTGTGAACCTTTAGGGAAAACAAGAACTCATCACACCTTTTAGCATCTACATTGCAGAAAACAACATAATATTGTGTTTTAAACATTATTTTTCACAGAAAATGGGGCTCCAGAGCTTTTCCCAAGCTAAATCAGTAACATCTTGGTAGAATTGGCTCCTAACTGAGATGATCTACTTTGTATGCGGTCACACTCAAAACTTGAGAACAGAAGGAAGGGAAGTAAATTTCATTTGCATCCCTCTTGACAAACCTCTCTGAGCCTGGGTCTCCTTATCTGTAAAAACGGAGTACGTATACTTACTGAATAGAGTCAATCAAATCTCACAGTAACTAGCACATGGTAGGACTCCAATCCATTTTATTCCTTCCTCCTTCTTATTCCGTCACCCATGAAACAACATGAGCTTTTGTTTTGTTGGAAAGAATGAGAGAGAAAAGCAGAAAGCAGACAGCAGACAGTGAGAAACTGTTCAGTGACTGAGAAACGAAATAGAAGACAATTGATTTACTCTCTGGCACCACTTCAAATATCTCTGTATAAAAAAATTGCAAATAATTAATTATGATTCTGAGAAATTAAGGGATTTTTTTTCTCTGTGTTAAAGTCAAATTATCTTGAAAATAATTTACTTTTTAATGCTGACAAGATTTATCATAAACAAAACCTTCTTTTCCATTGTGGCTAAGAGTATGCCTTGAAAACTCTAAACTTTATAATTGATTTTTCCTATGGTTCCTGGTGATCATAGCATTCTGAAAATACTGCAACCCAAATACTTGAAACCAGAACTAATCATAAACCATGCCCTCATCATCACCTCAATGATGAGGTTCCACATCTTTCTCACTCTTTTCCTCCCACACTTGCCTTTCTTTCAAGGTTGCATGGTTGCAGAGTGGTGAGCTTTCAAAATATAAACTGCAATAAACTCTAATAATATCAGGCATGACTCATTCACCAGAAGAAGTAGAATTCAGTGATTATTAGTGCACTTTTGATTATCAACTTAGACATTATCTAAAGGCTAATCTCATGAATACAGATGAAATGTTAAACAAGAATATTGATAGCATTAAGACTTTACTCATTTGTAAATCTTCAACCTAGATTCTTGAGCTCATCAAGCTAGCAATATAAATTTATTTTCATCTTCATCTCTATGAAAAGAAAATCATACCAAATTTCCCGGAAAAGTTGGTAGTTTATATATGCTGAAAGACTAATATTCATTTTTAATTATGAACTACATCATTATTTGTCTTATAAAGGTATTTTTGAATAGGTTGATTTTAAATAAAAATTATGCAGTTTTTTTCAAGAACGACAACATATAAGCATTAAAAAGGCTTTAGTTGATATCTTTAATAAGCTATAATCAGATAATCAAGGACTATAAAGGATTAATTTTTCTCTTACATTATCAAAGAGCAGCTGCAAAAGTACAAAATCCACTGTTAAACCTGTGTTTACAGTTCTAATGGTAGATTTATAAAGTAATGTGTATAGCAACGGTTTCTCTATCATGTTTTTTTTTTCTTTTCTTTTGATAGAATTAAAAATCCTCTTGCTTTTTCGAGTCTAATGTTGAAGATTCCATGGTAACTTTTTATTTGGTTTTCTTTCTTAGCCTTTGTTGTTCTTTTGCTTTGCTTTTAGGTTGGAAAAATATTTTGCTTAAAATACAGTAGAGGGAAATCAACAATCTAGCCTTTAGTATATGTAGTGACTCTTGAGGCTTCCCATAAAAGTTCTTTTAAGGTTTTGAGTTAGATTACAATGCTAAAAAGGATCAAACTGCAATATTAGAGTAGAGCAGAATTTAGTGGCCAAATGCTAGATTGAATAATTCAGTGTTCCATTTGTATACAGTATTCTACACTTCAGATTTTTTTAATGTTTGTAACTAGCATTAGTTTGTAAAAATTATTTGTAGAAAAGACATTACAAGTTGTGAGAATTATCATTTATTTTAGAAGTGTAACCTATTTCAATCACTATCCATAAAGTGGAACTGAGATCACTTCCTACCTCTTCCCATTTCAAGGAGTGTGGTAATTACCAAACCTGAGTCTGTGAGGCATTTGAAGCTATTTCCCTTAGTATAATAAAGTATTATGCATAATCCATAGCTAAGTTGACATTTATTTCTTCTATTCATATTTTCTGTTTCCACTTGATATTTTAATGAACTTATTGATGTTTTTGTAAAGAAAATTTCAAGTTTTAGACTGCCACTATCCCTTTACTTTATTCAGACTGACAGAAGATATAAAGAACTATAAAAAAAAAGTTAAATGATTCACAGGTGAGTTTCAATGATTAATGTAAATGTTTTATGTAACTTTTAAATTGTAGGGTTTAAAAACCATGTTCATTAATGATTTATCATACCTCTGTGAGGAAAGACAGAATTATAACTTTACTTTTAAAGGTATTGAATGTCATTTTGTTACCAATCATTAATAAAACTATTACACAGGATATCAGGAAAAATTTAAGAGAACTGAACATTATCAACCAACAGGACCCAACTGAATTATTCAGAACATTCTTCTCAACAAGAGCAAAATACACATGATTTTCAAGTGTTCATGGAACATTCACTAAGATATATCTTATCCTGAATCATGAAACAAATTTAAAAGAATTGAAATTATATAAACTTTATCCTCTGACTATAAGGAATTCAAACTAAAATTCACACTACTTATTAAACAGCAAAAAGAGAACAGGAAAATATTCGAACACTTGCTAATGAAAAACACACATTTAAATAATTCATTGGTCAGAGGAAATTTCAAAAATAATTTTAAAATGAAATTGAATAAAGGTAAAATAAAATATGTACATTTTAGAATATAGCTAAAACAGTACTGAAAAGAATGTATACAGCACTAGATGCTTACAAATAAATAAGGAAAAGTCTCAAATCAATAATTTAAGTTTCTATCTAAAGAAATTAAAAAAGAACAACATAGATTCAAAGACAGCAGAAAAAAAAATAATATAAGAACAGAAATTAACGAAACTGAAAACAAGAAAACAATACGGAAAATTGTTAGAAACTGGTTTTTCAAGCAACCCCAACACACATAATTGTCAGATTCACCAAGGTTAAAATGAAGGAAAGAAATGCTAAGGTCAGCCAGTGAGAAAGTTTGTGTTACCCACAAAAGGAAGCCCATCAGATTAACAGTAGATTCCTCGGCAGAAACCCTACAAGCCAGAATAAGGTGGGAGCCAATATTCAACATTCTTAAAGAAAAGAATTTTCAAGCCAGAATTTCATATCCAGCCAAACTAATCTTCATAAGTGAAGGAGAAATAAAATTCTTTACAGACAAGCAAATGCTGAGGGATTTTGTCATCACCATGCCTGCCTTACGAGAGCTCCTGAAGGAAGCACTAAATATGGAAAGGAAAAACTGGTATCAGCCACTGCAAAAACATACAAAAATGTAAAGATCATCAACATTATAAAGACATGGGCAAAATCACCTGCTAGCATCATAATGGGAGGAACAAATTCACATATAACAACATTAACCTTAAATGTAAATAGGCTAAATGCCCCAATTAAAAGACACAGGCAAATTGGATGACAAGTCAAGACCCATTGGTGTGCTGTATTCAGGAGACTCATGCAAAGACACACATAGGCTCAAAATAAAGGGATGAAGAAAGATTTACTAAGCAAATGGAAAACAAAAAACAGCAGGGGTTGCAATTCTAGTCTCTGATAAAACAGACTTTAAACTAACAAAGATCAAAATAGACAAAGGACATTACATAATGGTAAAGGGATCAATGCAACAAGAAGAGCTAACTATCCTAAATATATATGCACTCAATACAGGATCACCCAGATGAATAAGGCAAGTTCTTAGAGACCTACAAAGAGACTTAGGCTCCCACACAATAATAATGGGAGACTTTAAAACCCCACTGTCAATATTAGATCAACAAAACAGAAAATTAACAAGGATATACAGGACTTGAACTCAGCTCTAAACAAACAGGACCTAATAGACATCTATAGAACTCTCCACCCTAAATCAACAGAATATACACCATATTGCACTTATTCTAAAATTGACAATATAATTAGAAGTAAAACACTCCTCATTCAGCAAATGCAAAAGAATGCAAATAATAACAAACAGTCTCTCAGAATACAGTGCAATCAAATCAGAACTCAGGATTAAGAAACTCACTCAAAACTGCACAACTACATGGAAACTGAACAACCTGCTCCTAAATGACTACTGGGTAAATAATTAAATTAAGGCAGAAATACATAAGTTCTTTGAAACCAATGAGAACAAACCCACAGCCAATATCATACTGACTGGGCAAAAGGTAGAAGCATTCCCTTTGAAAACCAGCACAAGATAAAGACGTCCTCTCTCACCATTCCTATTCAACATAGTATTGGAAGTTCTGGCCAGGGCAATTAGGCAAGAGAAAGAAATAAAGCATATTCGAATAGGAAGAGAGGAAGTCAAATTATCTCTGTTTGCAGATGATATGATTATATATTTAGAAAACCCCATCATCTCAGCCCAAAACTCCTTAAGTTGATAAGCAATTCAGCAAAGTCTCAGGATACAAAATCAATGTGCAAAAATCACAGGCATTCCTATACACCAATAACAGACAGAGAGCCACAACATGAATGAACTTCCATTCACAATTGCTACAAAGAGAATAAAATAACTAGGAATACAACTTACAAGGGATGTGAAGGGCCTTTTCAAGGAGAACTACAAACCACTGCTCCAGTAAGTAAGAGAGGATACAAACAAATAGAAAAATATTCCATGCCCATGGATAGGAAAAATCAATAGTGAAAATGGTCATACTGCCCAAAGTAATTTATATATTCAATGCTATTCTCATCAAGCTACCACTGACTTTCTTCATGGAATTAGAAAGAAAACTACTTTAAATTTCATGTGGAACCACAAAAGAGCCTGTATAGCCAAAACTATCCTAAGCAAAAAGTAGAAATCTGGAGGCATCATGCTACCTGACTTCAAACTATATTACAAGGCTACAGTAACCAAAACAGCATAATACTGGTACCAAAACAGATGCATAGACCAATGAACAGAACAGAGACCTCAGAAATAATACCACACATCTACAACCCTCTGATCTTTAACAAACCTGATGAAAACAAGCAATGGGGAAATTTTTCCTATTTAATAAATGGTGTTGGGAAAACTGCCTAGCCATATGCAGAAAACTGAAGTGGGACCCGTTTCTTACATCTTATATAAAAATTAACTTAAGATGAATTAAAGACTTAAACATAAGACCTAAAGCCATAAAAACCGTAGTAGAAAACTTAGGCAATACCATTCAGGACATAAGCATGGGCAAAGACTTTATGAATAAAATACTAAAAGCAACTGCAACAAAAGCCAAAATTGACAAATGGGATCTAATTAAACCAAAGAGCTTCTGCACAGCAAAAGAAAACATCATCAGAGTGAACATGGAACCTGCACAGTGGGAGAAAATTTTTGCAATCTATCCATCTGACAGAGGGCTAATATTCAGAATCTACAAGGAACTTCAACAAATTCACAAGAAAAAAACAAACAACTCCATCAAAAAGTGAGTGAAGGATATAAACAAACACTTCTCAAAAGAAGACATTTTTGGAACCAATAAACATGATAAAAATCTCATCACCACTGGTCATTAGAGAAATGCCAATCAAAACCACAAAGAGACACCATCTCACACTAGTTAGAATGGCAATCATTAAAAAGTCAGGAAACAACAGATGCTGGAGATGATGTGGAGAAATAGGAATGCTTTTACACTGTTGGTGAGAGTGTAAATTACTTCAACCATAATGGAAGACAGTGTGGTGATTCCTCAAGGATCTAGAATGAGAAATATCATTTGACCAAACAGTCATATTAATGGGTATATATCCAAAGGATTATAAATTATTCTGCTATAAAGACACATGCACACATATGTTTATTGCAGGACTATTCACAATAGCAAAGATTTGAAACCAACCCAAATGCCCATCAATGATAGACTGGATAAAGAAAATGTGGCACATATACACCATGGAATACTTTGCAGCCATAAAAAAGCATGAGTTCATGTCCTTTTCAGGGACACAGATGAAGCTGGAAACCATCATTCTCAGCAAACTGACACAGGAACAGAAAACCAAACACTGCATGTTCTCACTGATAAGCGGGAGTTGAACAATGAGAACATGTGGGCACAGGGATGGAAATATCACACACCAGGGCCTGTTTGGGGGATGGGGAGCAAGAGTATGGATAGCATTAGGAGAAATACCTAATGTAAATGATGGGTTGATGAGTGTAGCAAACCGTCATGGCACGTGTATGCCTATGTAACAAACCTGCAAGTTCTGCACATGTACCCCAGAACTTAAAGTATAATAATAATAAAGAAACATGTTCTTCAAAAAAAAAATTTTAAGTTGATAAATCTATAGCAAGATTGAGAAAGATCAAATGAGAGAAGACACAAGTCACCAATATCAACAAAACAGGAAACATCATGACATTATGCAGCAATTAAAGGATAAGAGAATACTATAAGCAACTTTACTCTCATAAATTCAACAACTTAGAGAAAATGGACCAATTCCTTAAAAAAAAAAAAAAAAAACCTACAAGCATACATATATGTGTGTCTTTATAGTAAAATGATTTATAATCCTTTGGGTATATACCCAGTAATGGAATTGCTTTGTCAAATGGTATTTCCGGTTCCAGATCCGTGAGGAATCTCCACACTGTCTTCCACAATAGCTGAAGTAATTTACAATCTCACCAACAGTGTAAAAGCATTCCTATTTCTCCACATCCTCTCCAGCATCTGTTGTTTCCTGACTTTTTAATGATTGTCATTCTAACTGACATGAGATGGTATCTCATTGTGGTTTTGATTGACATTTCTCTAATGGCCAGTGATGATGAGCATTTTTTCATGTTTGTTGGCCACATAAATGTCTTCCTTTGAGAAGTGTCTGTTCATATCATTTATGCACTTTTTAATAGGATTTTTTTTTCCTTGTAAATTTGTTAAAGTTCCTTTTACATTCTAGATATCAGTCCTTTGTCAGATGGATAGATTGCAAAATTTTTCTCCCATTCTGTAGGTTGCTGTTCACTCTGATGATAGTTTCTTTTGCTGTGCAGAAGCTTTTTAGTTTAATTGGAGCCCAGTTGTCAATTTTGGCTTTTTTTGCCATTGCTTTTGTTAATTTAGTCATGAAGTAATTGCCCATGCCTATGTCCTGAATAGTATTGCCTAGATTTTTTTCTAGAGTTTTTATGGTTTTAGGTCTTATGTCTAAATCTTTAATCCATCTTGAGTTAATTTTTGTAAAAGGTGTTAGGAAGGGGTCCAGTTTCAGTTTTCTGCATATGGCTAGCCTGTTTTCCCAACACGATTTATTAAATAGGGAATCCTTTCCCCATTGCTTATTTTTGTCGAGTTTGTCAAAGATCAGATGGTTGTAGATATGTAGTGTTATTTCTGAGACCTCTGTTCTGTCACCATTCTTATCTAACAATGTATTGGAAGTTTTAGACATTGCAACACGGCAAGAAAAATAAATAAAATGTCCTACCTAGGAAGGAAAATTAAAAAAAAAAAAATCTATGGATGTCATGATTGTCTATACAGAAAACCCCAAGGAATCTACAAAAAAAAAAAACCTAATAACTGATTCCAATAAAGTCACAGGAGACAAAATCACCATGAATAAATTAATTGTATTTTTATCCATTATCACAAGACAAATTGAAACTAAAATAAAAAATACAATACCATTTTCAATTGTTCCAAAATAAAAAACTTAGGCATAAATCTAACTAAACATCTACAGAATTCTGTATAATGAAAACTATGAAATTCTTGTGAAAGAAATAAAGGAAGACTTGAATACTGGAAGGGAAAAATATATTTTCTGGATTAGAAGTCTCAACATAAAAATGATGTCAATTCTCCATGAATTGATTTATAGGTTTAATGCAATGCCTATCTAAATCTCAGCAAGGTTTTTGCAAACATAGATAAGCGTATTCCAAAATTTAAATAGTAAGTGAAAGGCCCTAGAATAGCAAAAAATGAATAAAGAAGGAGAAAGTCTTCTTTCCAATGTTAAGTCATATCATATAGCTGCAGTAATCAAGACAGAGTAGAATGGTAAACACATTTATCAGTGAAACAAAATGGGAAGCTTAGAAGTAGATCCACACAAATACATCCAGCTAATTTTTAGCAAAGGAGCAAAAACAACTGTTAGACGTAAAAAAATTATGAACTTCCTCCAAAGGATTATAAATCGTTCTACTATAAGGACACATGCACATGAATGTTCATTGCAGCACTGTTTACAATAGCAAAGACTTGGAACCAACCCAAATGTCCATAGATGATAGACTGTACAGGGAAAATGTGGCATATAACACACCACGGAATACTATGCAGCCATAAAAAACGATGAGTTCGTGTCCTTTGTAGGGACATGGATGAATCTGGAAAGCATCATTCTCAGCAAAC
This sequence comes from Plecturocebus donacophilus, assembly GCA_004027715.1. Lineage (NCBI taxonomy): Eukaryota > Metazoa > Chordata > Mammalia > Primates > Pitheciidae > Plecturocebus > Plecturocebus donacophilus. Next base: position 29,516 of record PVKP010018171.1, read on the forward strand.
TGACACAAGAACAGAAAATCAAACATCACATGTTCTCACTCATAGGCAGGTGTTGAACAATGAGAACACATGGACACAGGGAGAGGAGCATCACACACTGGAGTCTGTTGAGGGGAAATAGGAGAGGGACGGTGCAGGGTGGGGAGTTGGGGAGAGATAGCATGGAGAGAAATGCCAGATATAGGTGATGGATAGCAAGGCAGCAAATCACACTGCCATGTGTGTGCCTATGCAACAATCTTGCATGTTCTTCACATGTACCCAAAACCTAAAATGCAATAAAAATATTTTTTTCCTTTTCACCTTAATTTCTTATTAAAACATGATGTGTTGAGTTTATAAAAAAAAAAATGTGAACTTCCAACTAAACCTCCTACCTTATTAAAAAATTAACTCACTTAATAATGAATGCAATATAAAACATAAAGCTATAAAATGTCTTTGAAAATAGAAGGAAATATTCAAGCCTACAACAAAAGAGTTCATAGACTTGACACCAAAAGCATAATCCAAAAGAGGAGAACTTGATAAATTGGACCTCATCAAAATTAAAAACCTTTTGCTCTGCGAGATTCTATTAGGAATGTGAGGAAAATATAGACTGGAAAAAATATTTGCAAATCACATAGCTGACAAAGAATTAGTATCTAGAATGTATAAGGAACTCTCAAGATTCAACATTAAAAAACAAACAGGCCATGAACAGTGACTCACACTTGTAATCCCAACTACCTGGGAGGCTGAGGTAGAAGGATTGCTTGAGCCCAGGAGTTTGAGGTTGCAGCGAACTATAATCATGCCTCTGTACTCCAACCTGGGTGACAGGGTGAGACCCTGTCTCTTAAAAAAATAAGTATTTAAAATCCAACTAGAAAATAGGTAAAAGAATTGTAAGATATTTGACTAAAGAAAATATACAGACAGCAAATAAATAATAGATGCCCAACATTATTAGTCATTAGGGAGGTAAAAATTAAAATCACAATGAGATATCACTATACATCTATCTAAATGGCTAAAAACATTTTCTGGAGAGCATATGGAGAAATTAGGTCATTCATACACTGCTGGTGGAAATTTAAAATGGTACAATTACTGTGGAAAAGTTTGACAATTCCTTTTGAAACTAAAAATGGAACTTATCACATCACCCAGCAGTTATGTCTCTTGGGCATAAACCCCTGAGAGATGAAAATTTATTTTAATGCAGAAATGCATACATAGATGTTCATAGAAGCTTTAATCATGATAGCTGAAAACTGGACACTCCTGAAATGTTTTTCAATGGTGACTGGTTAAACAAACTGTGGTACATCCATCCCATGAAATACCAATCAGCAATAAAAAGAAAAATACTATTGATAAATGCAACAACTTGGATATTAGGGAAATTATATGGAAGAATAAAAACCCAGTGTTATAAAAATGCATACTGCATGATTCCATGTGCAAATATGCATGACAAAAGACAAATTTAGTCATGGAGAATAGATTAGTAATTTCTGTACATTAAGAAAAAGAAAGATGATGGGTATAGCTATAAAAAGATAGCATGAACAAACCTTGTGGTGATGCTTAAGTATTTTGATTTTGGTTATGTGATGGTAGACATGATAAAATTGCATAGAAGTATACATACACAATACATACACACACACACACACACACACACACACAACTGTATGTATGTATACCTAGCAAAATCTGACTAAGCTGTGTGGATCGTATTAATGTTCATGTCCTGGGATTGATATTATACTATGGTAGGCAAGATATACATTGGGAAAGGCTGAGGGAAGGGTACATGAAATCTACCTATACATGTCTTTACATCTTTCTGTGAATGTAGAATTCTTTCAATGTATATTTTTTAAATTAAAATATGAAATAAATCTGCTGGATCTACAAGATGCTTACAAAGTTATGACCAAATTTAGAACCTCCAGAATATTTTACAAAAAAATAATATTTTGAAGTTGGCATATCAATTTCTCATTAATAATTGAAACAAGTAAACTAATTCAACCACATGTCTAAATCTATAATAAATTATATTTATTATCATTTCTCCATTTATTTCTCCCTTGACTATGTTGTGAATTGTTATTATCATAGTTGATTTGTCTATGTCATAAATCTCTTCATTTTTTCAGGGTGTTCTATAATCTTAGTCATAGGAATATTTTAATTAAGATTCAATTGTTTCAAAAAACTGTAAAGGTAAATCATTTGTAGGTAACATGAAAGATTTACACTTTCTTCATTTTAGAAGCATTTTGCTGTTAGTATCATTGATAGCTTCAATATAGTTCACCTTGAAATTGTAAGAAATTGTGTCTTAATAAAGCTTAAAGGAGTCATTCAAAAGATTTGGCCATTTTTGTGCATATTTTTGTTTTAAACCAGAAATGCTTAACATGACAAATCACCATTTTTTATAATGTATTTAATATTCTTGTAAAATGACTAAAACTTTTCAGGATATTACCAAAGTAAAATTTCCAGGTTGGAAAATGTACTCATATCCTATAGTAAACCACCGCAAACTTGGTGGCTTAAAACAATATATATTTCTTTTTTCTCTGTTCTAGAACCCAGGAGTTCTAAATAATATTTCTGGGCCAAAATCACAGTATCACAGGGCTGTACTTCCTCCAGCAGCTCTAAGAGAGAATCTACTCCAGTTTCTAGTGGCTGCCGGCATTTCTTGACTTGCTGCCCTATCACTCCAATCTCCGTCTCCATCATTGCATTGCCACCTTTCCCTCTGTGTATCTTTTTCTGCCTCTCTCATATAAGGACACTTGTGAATGTATTTAGGGCTCACTCAAACAATCCAGGAAAATATCTCCATGTCAAGAAGCTTAATAATCTTATCTGTAAAGATCCTTTTTTCTTTTACGACGGGTTCCAAGAATTTGGACCTAATATATTTGAATGGTTATTATTCAGCTTAGTACAGAAATCTTAAGTATACCATGGTTTTAGTTCTTCTCAACTTTTGCTTAGTGTAATGTTCAATAAATACTTGCATGTATGTGTGTTGTTGTTTTTAATTGTTGTTTCATTTTAGAGGAATCTAGCAGACCTCTTTTTCTTTTGCATATATTTTCACAGGTCTTTTTCAACTGATTCTTTATTTTTAAAAATGAGTGTAACCAATGAGGGTTAGATTAAAGCCCATGCAACAGTAAAATGCAAATAAATTCTACTACTGAGGATTCCAAATTAATTTTTTCTAATATAGTCTATGTGCATATGAAGAATAAGAAAGGAAGAAAAATTAGCCAAGTCTTAGAAAATATTCAGGCTCACTACTACAGATATGCAAATAATATCAATAAATCCCATTTTTTTCTTTTTAATACCGAGGAAGGTAATAAGTATTTATCCAGGTTTGACAAACCTTAGCATGTTGTCATATTCGCTTTAAATCTGTTTATAAAAATATACCACAGATGTAATGGAAGCCTCTTGAATGACACCTCACTGATTTCATTCTTCTCTCCTTTCACAGTAACGATCCTGAATTTGATGTATTAGCATTCCTTCACATGTACTTTATACCCTTACTACATATTCGTATGCTCTTTGTATCTGGACTAATTGTATATATTTATAAGCAATTACTATTGTTTACATGTTTTAAAACCTTTTATATTCAAACTTACAGTTTGTGATTTTTCCAGGGTTGGATACAAATAAACCTAGTTCCATTCATTTAAACTGCTAAATCGAGTTTCGTTGTGTGGCTGTGGCTATACCCATGTTTACTTATCCACTTTCCTTTTAATGGAAATGTTTCCAATGTTCCATTATTATACAAAATGCTTCAATGGAGATAATATTTTTCATGTCTCAAAATGACAAAAGATTTAAAATTAAAATATGCCATGTTATGAGACTTACTGGTAGGGATGCACTTTGATATATTCTTTCTGAAAAACGAGTTGGTAATATGTACCAAGAACCTTAAAAAATGTATATTCATTAATGCAATAACCTTACTTCAAAAATGAACTGATTGTATGTAAGTGGTTCTATAATCAAGGCCCCCAGATGAGCACATAAGGATAAGCAAATTCTCAAGGCCCCACCTTAAACTTACTCAAGAAGAAATTTGGAGGAAGGAAATAGTCTGTTTTGCCAAGCCCAGGAAATGATTCTAATGAACACAAATGTTTGAAAAACAACTGCTCTAGATAGCTAATCAGAAAGATTCAAGAATATTCACTACAGAATCATTTATATTAACAAAGGTGAGACTCACTCTCAATATCCTACAAAGGGAAATGTTGATATAAATAATGAAACAATACCACTGTTTACAGAAGCATAGGGAAAAAACAACGTAGGATGAAAATTTTAATTATATGGGAAAACGGCTTTGATGTTATGCTATTAAAATGGCAGAATTTTCTTATAAAAGGGCTTATTAACAAAAAAGAAAATGGTAAGATCTGAAATTTTATATGTAGCAAAATCCTAATTGTTTTAAAAGAATACATATATATGTCTATACCATCCTATTCGAAAGCATTAAATAAAAAAATCACATATATGTATACCTACATAGTTTGAATTAATATATTTACATTTAGTTAACATACCACTCATTTATGTTGTCATTTATTACTTTACTAATTACACTTATTAATTAAGAAAAATGGTAAATATGCTTATGTTTCTATAATATAAACATTGTTACTAAACTTTTTAGAATTCAAACACTGTGATGCTCTGATGTACAAATACCTTCTCAACAGGATAAATTAAAGAAAGATGTTGTCTTATGCAATAATTTGCTTAACATTGATAGACATTATCTAGATATAACCCTTAACTATAACATGTATTCACACATATTCTAAAGTCTATTAATAGAAATACAGGGAATGTTAAAACTGAATGGTGTGATATCCAGTGAAATAAAGATGCAAATTCTATGTCAATAAAACTTGCAAATTTAAAAGAAAGAGCTTTAAATTATTTGGCAGTTGAATTTATATCTAAAGCTGCTTGTATTCTCTATGGCTATCATATGGATCATCACAACCTCAATGTTAATTTATATAATTCAAATGTTATTTATTCTATTATACATAATATCCCCATCGATTTCAAAAAAACTACGATTTTGCTCACATCTGATGTACATATCATGACCAAAATTTAATTTGATGTACATATCATGACCAAAATCTGAACTGGAGAATACATTTTGTCTGAGTACTATAGCACTTACATTCAATTTTAACTTCAATTTATCAATATGCTCCTATTACATTCAAAGAATAATAGTGAGTATCCCTGCAGCTAGTTTAATATCTTTAAATTCCTATGGAACACAATGAAAGAATATGTAGCCCAGCATGCTTCATATTTCAAAGGTTGAGGACTGCTAACATTGTATTTTAATTAAAAGTCTTATTAATTTTTTGCTGTCAATCTGAATATAAAATTACTTTATCATTTTTCTGTAGAATAAAAATATAGAAAAATTACTTTATTTCCAACTACTTATCTAGTCAAAAAAATTGGAAAAAGAAATGTAGAAAAAGAAAAAGTCAACTATATCACAGCCTAAGAATGGCCAACCTGTAAGTACATTTTAATATCTGAATGACACAAATACACATTCACGTAGTCATTTGTCCAACAGATACTTAGTATTGTACTTCTATTGTATGCCAGGAATTGTGCTAGGCACTGAAGATACAATAATGAGCTAGACAAGTAGGTTCCTGTTCTCAGGAAGCACTCATTTCAGTGGGAGTGATAGACAGTAAATAGTTCAAATAGTGATAAAATGTGATAAGAAAAAGAAGAGTTTAACATCTAAAGAAGAGATCAGAATTAAATGTGAGAAGTGGAGAGGAACATTTCAAGAATAAAGACTGTAACAAGATCCTAGGGTGAGAAGTTGATGATGAGAAGTACTTCAAGAAGAGAGAGAAAGTTACAGTATCCAGGGGTTTGTGAGCAAAACAGAACAAGCTACACTGTAATCCTATCACTTTGGGAGGCTGAGGTGGGAGGATCACCTGAGCTCAGGAATTCGAGGCCAGCCTGGTGAAACCCTGTCTCTACTAAAAATACAAAAAATTAGCTGGGCGTGGTGGCAGGCACCTGTGATCCCAGCTACTTTGGAGGCTGAGGCAGGAGAATCACTTGAATCCAGGAGGCTGGAGTTGCAGACAAAAAAAAAAAAAGAAAGAGAAAAAACAAGCTACAGTATGAGGCTATGGTAAAGGCAGGGGTCAGACTACTAGTCCAGCCAGTTCTCTCTAAATCATAACAGGATATTTAACTTACCCTAGGAGGAATGGAAGGTCACTAGTATATCAAAAGCTTTCCCCGACTATTAATAATAAGGCTGAAAAGATGGTGAGAGCACAAAGGTGTTGCCGGAAGTCAGGAAGGAGGTATGGGACCTGGAATGAGGTAATGCATTTAAGATGGAGAGACACAAAGGTGTTCACAGTCTGTGTGGGAATCTGTGTTAGAAATAGAGCTTGGTTATAAATTAGATGGAGAATAGGGTTGGGCTGTGGGTGTGACAAGTGCAAAACTGACCCTTAGTTGACTCATTTGGAAATAGTAGAGTTATGATTTACTGACATGGAAGCATTGGATTGGTGCAGACTTATTGTGTGCAGCATGGACCATATTAACTTGGAAATGCCTGTGAGACATATAAGGGAAGATACCAAAAACATAATCTGTGGCTCAAAGGGGAAGTCTGGGCTCAAAACCCAAATGTATTTTTTAAATCTTACTTTTCACCTTCAATTAAATGTAATGCATGACCATTGGGGGGGAAAAGCATTTAAAATGACCATAGAGTTCTTTCTCTACACGTGTACATATATTATTTACAACCAAAAGGATTATATTATTTTTAATCTGATTTTTAACATTTTGAGCACATTTTCTTCAGGTAAATATAGATTCCTTCTGTGATATGTAACTTTACTGAGCATACAATATTGCTTTACATATCTATACTGAAAATTATTAATCCAGTTCTTATTTTAATATGTGTAGATGGTTTCTAATATTTTGCTACAATAAGCAGCACCACAACTAACATTCTTATATGTCTTTATGTACGTGAGTACTTATGTACATGAGCACTTAATGACATATGAGTGTTAGTTGTGGCAATGAGTACATAAAGACACATAAGACTGTTAGTTGTGGTGCTGCTTATTGTAATTTATGATTCAAAAGAAATACTATATAACATATATACTTAATGTATATAGACAGGAAGAATTTAATATATCACTTGTAACTAAAAAGTGGGAAATAATGTAGTGGTTTTTTTGCAAACTATAATGAAACTTTTTGCATGCAATCTTAGATGTTTTAAAGTTGCTTGTGGAAATACATATTTCATTTTCAACTAGGAATTAATTAGGTGTGAAAATTTCTCAGTTCATAGGAGGATATGGCCTCTACAAAATAAGAAAAAAAAATATTAATACATTAGATTTTCTAACTTCTTTCCCTTTTCACCCACCCTAGAAGCCCTGTCAAGAATGCCAAGAGAGTCTCATGACTGTAATCCCAGTGCTTTGGGAGACCAAGGCAGGAAGATCACTTGAGACCAGGAGTTCAAGACCAGCCTGGAGAACATAGTGAGACCCTGTCTCTACAAAATATTTTTTTTCAAATTAGCCAGATATATGTTATTACACATTTGTAGTCCCAACTACTTGAGAAGATGAGGTGGGAGGCCTGCATCACTTGAACTCAGGAGTTCAAGGTTACAGTGATCTATGACTGTGCCACTGCATAGTTAAAAAAAAAAAAAAGAAGAAGAAGAAGAAGGTCAAGATATTTAAACATCCCTAATGAAGGATAAGCATCTTTTGCTTCTGGAAATCTGGCTTGCTTCTGTCTCCATCCACACATCTGTCTTTATCTCTCTCTAATATCAGTTTGCCTAAGTCACACCACCATTTATAATATAGGCTAGGACCTTTTCCTAAAATCAAGAGCAAAAGAGAACTATTTTTCCAAGATTGGATTTTTGAAACCAGCATCCAGGCCTGCACCCCCAGGAAATACAGAAGTATCTGATGAGAGCTGTTCCACTCAGAGGAGGATGCTCCCCCTTCTTCATGCTTTTTTCCAAAATACTTCAAAAACAACAACCACAAAAAGACATGTGGCCAATCTGTCTCCTTTAAGAGTCCGCTCACTGAGCTTGGAGGGGTGCTTCCAGTTCTTAGTCACAAATATTACCTAGATATTTCTAACTCCTATTCCTTCCCCCAGTCCCACCTGCAAACTGGAATTGAAGAAAGAGGTGTTTCAAAAACATGAAATCCTCTCTTGGCTGGTGGGATACCTTTATTCCTTAGTAATTTCTCCAAATAACACCCCCGAGTCTGAAAATACAAAAATTGTCTGTCGAGTCAAGGCAAATGAGGGCTAAATCGAGTCATTATTTCCCTCTAGATTCTCATTCACCTCTAGCTGTTGAAAGCATCACAAACACAGGATTGATGAAAAGTGTATAAACATATTATCCAGATACTCAGGCTGTCACAGGGAGCATTTTTTGTTGTTGTTCTTGATTTTAATGTAAGCAAAGCTGAGCAGTGGGAGTGTTCAGGTTTTAGAAGAGATTTTTCTTTCTGAAAGATGATATTTCTCATTCTGAATGATTTTCTTCTTTTTCCTTTGAATTCCAAGGCAAATTCTGAAACCTGTTTTGACTTGACTTATTGTTGGATACTCACCTGTATCTTAATTACATAGCAAGAAGTAAGCATAATTGATAAGCAGTCCATGTCCCTAATCTTTGATTTCTTATGAATTGTCTTTGAACTGTTTAGGATGGTCAAGACTGTGTTTTGGTGACAAAGTACTCTAAACTCTCTGTGCCCTAATACAAGTTAACAGTGGTCGACACTCAGGGACCCTGGCAGACAGAGCAGCCACCATCTCAGATGTTGCCAGTGGACACGTGGAAGGAAAGGAGATTGCTGCAGGGTTTCACAAGGGCAATTCAATACTCTGGCCTAGAAGTGATACGCTCAAGTCACTTTCATTCATAGCTCATTGGTTGGAGCTAAACATATGGCCCCACGCCACCAAAAAGAGGCCAGGAAGTACATCCTAACTTGTTTTGTAAAGCAGAAAGCTGGAAAAACACAAGAAGTGGCAATAGGGATCATCCCAGATCCCTAAAAGAAAGTTCTCTAATTGAAAATAATATTTTTCTTTCAAAAATTATATAGGGAAAAATTGAGTAAAGCTTACTGGATACTAAAATATAGAAAATCACACATTTTTCAGTTCCTTGTTAAGAGTCTGCCTATAGAAGTAATATTCCACCAGCTGCATGTACCATTTCTTTGTAAATAACAATAAGTGATTACTCTCTTATCTCCAAAGTCACATACTTTGGGACTTCTGTCATTTATACAACACCTTTTTCCAAAAAATGTTGAGATAGTTTACAAAGATACATAAAGCAAAACAGCACAAGAAAAAAAAGTAAAGGGAAAAGGAGAACAAGTTAAAAGACAATGCTAAAAACAAAATTAGAATCCAGTATCTGTGACAGTAGATCTGGTATACTTTCTAGAAGTCAGTGATAAATTTGGCTCTGAACATTCTATGAACCATGCAAAAAAAAAAAAGAAAAGAAAAGAAATACAATCAGTGGTATGATACATAGTATCTACAAGATAAAAGCAAATTGTGTTATGAGAAGTAGCACAGTAATACCGGCCGCCCTCAGGTGCCCATGAAGAGGACATGTTTAGCATAGGAAGCAAATGCAGAGAACACATCTACAATAAAAATAAGACTGCAAACCTGAATCTTATATCCTTTACTATACCCTCAAAATCACACAACACATTTTTGTTATTATTTTAGGTTTACTGATGATTATTATATTGACTTAGAGTGTGTCAATATCCCACATCTTTAAAATCATCTAGAATTTAAATGGAGCAAAGATATAAGGTTTCTCTTCCACATATGACATTTGTATAGACCACAGCGCACAGAGAAACACATAGACTACTGAATGTGGCCTTCAATTGTTTGTTGACTTCACACAGTGCTGTTTTTGAACTTGAATTTGAATGTTTTTAGGCCTAGAATTTATTCTCCAGTTTGGACATAATTTCTCAGCACTTCCTACTGTGGTCCAATTTATGTTCTCCACATAGCTCCTGTAGGAATTTGAGTTTGAAACTCTTCGTACATGACTCAATAAAATGAAAATGTTTCATAAATTCAGTGTCTGCTCCCTCTGTACTAGCTGCTTGAGGAAATATAAAACAAACATTAACCATGCTCATATTTCTCAAACAGATGAGTCTGTTGGGGAAGATAATAGCAAAACACTTAAGAACATATAGTACTGAAGTGACAATAACTATTGTATATATTTTATGGATTTTTATGTTTTAGCAAGCTATTTTGCATTCATCACTGCAGAAGGTTCTTCCAGAAGCCCCATGAAACAATCAAAATGGGGATTATAGATCCCATTTTTCAGACAAAAAAACCGAGATACAAAAGTGTAAGGTGTCTGACCTTAAGGCACAAGGTTAAGCACAGGTAGCAAAAGCTTCATGGGAGACTGTTTTCCATAGTTCTACATCCTACACAGCACCACATAGAATAGATATTTCATAAACATTTCTAAATTAATAAGCAAAAGAACCTCTGCATCAACATACATATTGACTCATAAACATGGACAGTAGAAGCAGCTTATAGTTCAGAACAGTCAGAATCCACATGGCCTATATCATACCCAATATTTGTGGAATATGTAAAAGCTAGACGTAAATTACAATGTCAAGATACTTGTAATATGTAGAAAACATTCAAAAATGAAATATATGTGTAAACATGATACAATATATCATATTTATGATAATTGTATATTGTATCATATACAATCATATATTATATGATATATTGTATCATATTTATAATAATCCCAAACTATTCATGAAAGGGACCAGTGATTACTCTTACTGCTTGGAAAATCAATGGATTTACTCAGAGGAAGGTATCTCAGAGTTTGCAGATTTTAAAAAGAAACAAAGTTACAGGTGCATTTATTGCAATATTATAAATGTGATAGGAAAACATTGGAAACTACCCTAATGCCCATAGATAGAAGCTAGTTTAAAAAACTATGGTGCATTTTCACAATGGGATATTCTGCAATGCCATAAAAGAATTATGAAGAGGACTATGCTAATATAAGTGATGTTTAGGCTGATTGCAATGTGAAAAAGTCAAAGTGTAGAAATATGTATGTGTGAGCATGTGTATGTATATATATCATGTGTATATATGTACATGCATCATTATGTATATATATAGTGTGTTTATATACACACATACATATATAATATGTGCAATGAGATACCAATACACAGCTATTATATATAGGTATATATTATATATAACATACATTATATATATATATATATGTGTGTGTGTGTGTGTGTATGGGCGTAGTTAGACATGCACACACACGTTTAATTTTATTTGTGAAAAAATGAAAAAGAAAAGAAAGAAATACTGGCAGTATAAACCAAAAACTAATAAATGGTAGGCTCTGGGGTATGCAATGTGGCAAAAAGGAATAAAAGTGAGACTTTTATGAATATATTTTGTTACAAAGTTTTGACTTTGGAATTATACAAATGATTTATATATCTAAAAATTATGTTAAAATATTCAAGAACAACCTCTAAAAATCAAAAACAATTTGAAATAAATGAACCTAATTGTATACTAAACTTGTGACATAAGCATGAAAAGATTCATTTCAAGTGATCCTAGCAGAAAGCACAAGGCTTTGACTGTGTATCCTTTATACTTTATATTCTAAGAGCAGATAGAGCAACAGAGCATAGTGTCACTACAGTGAAAGAAAATCTAACTTGTCTTAGAAAACCCATTTGATCTTGGCAACAATGGCACAGCTGGAGAACAAAGTAGCTGAGCTTAGCAAATAAAGACATTTTTTGACATTATGGTTGCAAGAGCAAAAGTTTGAGATAATGAAACCTACATGAACAAATAAATGTTGGCACGTCTCTCAACAAGGCTGTGTAAAGATGACCATATGAAGCCCTCAAAGAGGTAACTGGTACCCATTTCTTTGATTTATTTAGAATATCATTTATAATGAGACTATTTTACAAATAATTTAAGGAGGTTGAAGAAACTGGACTTATAGCAGACTTGAATATTATTTGCAAGATGTTAACCTGTTCATCTTTATTGAACAAGAGGAAACAGATCACAGTGAAAGCAAAAGGAAATTATATCAGACCAAAGAATATCTTTGAAAAAATCAAAGATTAAACACTGGAATAGGGAGATTAGGGAATTTATTGGCAAAACAATATATTCATTTCCCTGGACTTGATGCTACAGTGAAAACCACCAAGATATGCTGAAACATACAATTTCTTTAGATCTAACATCCATGGCGGGGTGGGAGGAGATGTTAGCATTTACCAAATTTAGACTAATGAGCTTTGAACCAAAAGCAATTTGTGATTCTCAAGTTATTTTAGTTATTTTGTGATGGCATTATTTGATTACAAAAAAAAGAAAAACCTGGTCATACAATTAGCAATATATACTGCTTATTTGTGAATAGAATTGTCTTGGTCCATATTGTGCTACTGTAACAGAATACCACAGACTAGTTAATTTATAATGAAGAGAAATTTATTGGCTCACAGTTCTGTAGGCTGAGAAGTCCAAGGTGAGGGATTTCTTCCTGCATCATCCCATGACGAAAGGCAGATGGGCAAGAGAGGGCAAGAGAAAGAAAAGGAGGCAAAAAGGGGCCAAACTCATTCTTTTATAAGGAGCTCACTTCCATGATAACAAACCCACACCAGTGACAATGGTATTATCCATTCAGAGCACTTATGGTCTAGTCACTTGTTAAAGGTCTCACTTCTTAATATTGTTACAATGGCAATTAAATTTCAACATGAATTTGGGAGGGAACTAACATTCAAATTGTAACAGTCTGCTCCTAGCACCCAAAACTCATGTTCTTCTCACTACAAAATACATTCATTTCATCCCAATAGCTCCAATAGTCAAACTTGTTCCAGCATCAAGAGTCCGAAGTCTCATCTCTTGAACATGGGTGAGGTTCAAGGTACAATTCATCTTGAGGCAAATTCCCCCCAGCTCTGAGCCTCTGAATTCAAAACAAATTGTCTACTTCCAAAATACACTGGTGGAACAGGCAGAGATTTCCATTCCAAAAGGGAGAAACAGGCAAAAAGAAAGGGGCAACCCCTTCCAAGTAAGTTCAAAACCCAATAGGGCAAACAATATTAACTCTTAAGACTCTGAAATAATCTTCCCTGACATCATGTCCCACACTTTGGACACACTGGGGTGAGTGTTGGGTCTCCAAGGCCTTGGGCAATACCACCTTCATGACTGTACTGGGCTTAGCCCTCATAACAGCTATCACAGGTTGGAGTCTTGTGCCTATAGCTCCCCCCAGGCTGAGGCTGCATGTTTTTGGCTCTACCATTCTGGGGTCCCAGGGCAACATATCCCTGTGGCTCCACTAGGCATTGCCCTAATGTGACTCTCTCTACCCGCTCTGCCTCTGCAACAGGTTTCTGCATGGGCCTCCTAGCTGGCCAATAACTTCTTAGAAATCAAGAGGTAGACTGCCATGTCTCCACATCTCACAAATGCTGTGTGCCTGCAGAATTAACACCATGTGAACACTGCAAAGGTTTACAGCTTGTGCCCTCTGGAGCAGCAACCTGAGATGCACACAGGTCCACATGAGCCACAGCTGAAGCCACATCCAGGGAACACTGCACTGGAATGCAGGGAGCAGAGTCTCAAGGTGGCCCTGGGCAGTGAGCCCATGGAGAGCACCCTGGGCCCTTCTCCTAAAACCGTTCTGCCTTCCAATAGCTCTGGGCCTGTGATGGGAGGTGCAGCCTCAAAGATCTCTGAAATGCCTTCAGAATCAATCTCCCATTGTCTTGATGAATGGCACCTGGCTTCCTTCTATTCATACTAATCTCTTTATCAATTTCTCTCTTGTATGGTTTTACTGCATGCAGTTAAAAGAATCCATACAGCTCCTTCAATATTTTGCTTACACATTTTTTCTGCCAGATATTCTAGTTCATTGCTCTTAAACTCTGCCTTCCATAAAGCCCTAGGCCATGGACACCATTCAGCCAAGATCTTTGCCACTTCGTAACAAGAAGAATCTTCATTCCAATTTTTCTTTTTTTTTAAAAAGAGAAAGAAAGAGGAAGAGAAAGAGGGAGAGAGAATGAGATTCTTGTTTTATTGCCCAGGCTAGAATGCAGTCTAAAAATGGGTATTAAAAACCTCTTTTATGCCAATAATTGTGCTTAACAATGGAGACAGGAAGGAATAGGGAATGAAAATAACAAAAAGCAGCCAACCAGTATTTTATTTAAATCTGTGAAATGCTATGCAATTGCTGAGGAGTGATTTACTTCCAATTATGTGGTCACTTTTAAAATAGGTATAATGTGATACTGAGAAAAATGTATGTTTTGTGGATTTGGGGAGGAGAGTTCTGTAAATATTTATTAAGTCTAGTTGTTCCAGGTCTGGGTTCAAGTCCTGGATAGCCTTGTTAATTTTCTATCTCGTTGATCTGTCTAATATTGACAGTGTAATGTTAAAGTCTCCCACTATTATTGTGTGGGAATCTAAGTCTCTTTGTAAGTCATTAAGAACTTGCCCTATGTATCTGGGGGCTCCTGTAATGGGTGCGTATATATTTAGGATCGTTAGCTCTTCTTGTTGCATTGATCCTTTCACCACCACGTAATGTCCCTCTTTGTTTCTTATGTTCTTTGTTGTTTTAAAGTCTGTTTTATCAGAGATGAAAATTGCAGCTTCTGGTAATGCTAGCTGGCTGTTTTGCCCATTAGTTGATGTAGATTCTTCATTATGGTGATGCTTTTTACCTTTTGGTATGTTTTTGGAATGGCTGATACTGGTTGTTCCCGTCTGTGTGTAGTGCTTCTTTCAGAAGCTCTTGTAAAGCAGGCCTGGTGGTGATGTAATCTCTGAGTACTCGTTTGTTCGCAAAAAAATTTATTTTTCCTTCATTTATGAAGCTTAGTTTGGCCGGATATGAAATTCTAGGTTGAAAGTTCTTTTCTTTAAGGAC
>PVKP010018172.1:0-44725 GCA_004027715.1 Plecturocebus donacophilus
TCAGCTCAGTCTAGGTCAACAGAAGAGAGGAGAATACTACTGTCATTCACTCTGGGTCCTCATCCTAAGTGAAAAAGGCAGGCTGGT
The DNA here is from genome assembly GCA_004027715.1 of Plecturocebus donacophilus. Taxonomy (NCBI): domain Eukaryota; kingdom Metazoa; phylum Chordata; class Mammalia; order Primates; family Pitheciidae; genus Plecturocebus; species Plecturocebus donacophilus. The sequence goes on from PVKP010018172.1 coordinate 88, forward strand.
GAGTGGGTAACAGGAGGGGTCTTAAATAGAGCTGTTTTGGGGAGATGTGAGACCCTATTAACAACCTCCATAGCACTAGTCAGGGATTAAGCTAGTAGGCTTGTGAAAAGCACTTTAAAACTAAGCAGTTTGATTTTTAATGTCAATTTCAGGGTACAATGTAACCTGTAGGGATGGAGCTACTATTTGGCTTGCCAGTCTGGGGCAGGTGGTTCTGATATTTGGCAGAAGCATGGAAAGGACGAACACCAGCCTTTGTGCATACCTCCTTCCCACCTCTCTGCCGCCTTTCTCATAGAGCTGAGGCTGGCAGTGGGGCTCAGGGCATTGATGCTGCTGCTTCATTTCAGGGCCAGCTTCCCCATGTGGCCAGAGGATTTTGTGATCTGTGCTTTCTGTCTCCATCCTTTGAGTATGAGTGACCATCACAAGCAGTGTCCAGAAGACATGCAGTTACACATGCCCAGTAGTGAAAAGGATCCTTTATATTTAACCTTACTTAAATCTAGGGAACTCACAACATTTCATAAATACTGACACAATGGCCTTCTACAAAGCCTGGATGGGGGGAAGTCACAGAATAAGGTTAGATAGTCCTTGCAGGTTGATGCTATCATAATGGTTAGGAACTTGAGTAAAAAAAACATCAGTATGCAATAATCCAGTTAACGTATCAGGGTAGGAAAATCGTGTTCCTACTCTTCAGATTAAAAAACAAAAGCAGAGAGCAATCACATAATCTGGCTTTGCTAAAGCTGAGGGAAAGTCTAGGCAGAGAAATAGGCCCCTGAAGTCCTCTAACACATCACACTAGGTGGCTGCAGTCAGAACATTCGTTGGTGGGATGACTAAATTAATGTAACCGAGTGTTCTTTGTTAAAAAGAATTACTTTATAGATAATTTTCTTATTTTTAACTGTAGTAAAATACATATAAAATTTACCATCTTAACCATTTTATTATTATTATTTTGAGAGAGAGAGAGAGGATCTTGCTTCTTGCCCAGGCTGGAGTGAAGGGGTACAATTAGAGCTCACTGCAGCCTCAACCTCCAGGGCTAAAGCCATCCTCCCACCTCAGCTCCCCAAGCAGCTGGGACTACGGGTGCACACCAACATGCCTGGCAATTTTTTTTTGGTAGGGGGCGGGTGTAGAGACAGGGTCTTGCTTTGTTGCCCAGGCTGGTCTCAAATTCCTAGGCTTAAGCAATCCTCCTGCCTTCTAAGGTGTTGGGATTACAGGTGTGAGCCACTGTGCCTGGCCTCCATCTTAACCATGTACAGTTAAGATGCACAGTTCAGTAGTGTATTAGTTCATTCTCACACTGCTATGAAGAAATACCCAAGACTGGGTAATTTATAAAGGAAAGAGGTTTAATTGACTCACAGTTCCACAGGGCTGGGGAAGCCTCAGAAAACTTACAATCATGGTGGAAGGGGAAGCAAACACATCCTTCTTCACATGGAGGTAGGAGAGAGAAGAATGAGAGTGAAGGATAGGGGGAAGCCCCTTATAAAACCACTGGATCTTGTGAGAACTCACTGACTATCATGAACAGCATGAGGGTAACAGTCCCCCTGATTCAATTACCTCCCACAAGGTCCCTCCAATGACATGTGGGGTTTACGGGAACTACAATTCAAGATGAGATTTGTGTGGGGACACAGCCAAATCATATCAAGTAGTTTTAATATATTCACTTGTTATGCATGCAATCTCCAAAATTCTTTTGATCTTGCAAAGCTGAAACTGTACCCATTAAACAATAACTCTCCATTCCTATCCCCTCACCAAACCCTTGGCAACCACCATTCTACTTTCTGTCTTTACAAATTTGACTATTCTGGTACCACATATAACCAGAATCATACAATATTTGTCCCTCTGTGACTGGCTTATTTCACTTAGTATAGTATCTCCACAGTTCAGGACTTAGTATAGTATCTCCACAGTTCATCCATGTTGTAGCTTGAGTCAGAATTTCCTTCCTTTTAAAGGCTGAACAATATTGCATTGTATTCATATACTACACTTTGCTAATCCATTCATCTGTCAGTGGACAGTATTCATTCATTTTTAAGGTGACTTTTAAAATTTAATGCTTTGTATGGGTTACACATTCACAGGGTTCAAAATTCAAATAGTATAGAAAAGTGAATATTGAGTCTCTCTTTCGCCCTGACAGCTGACTAGCTTCTTTCTCCATAAGCCACGAATGTAATTTGTTTCTTGAAGATCCTTCCAGAATTGTTTACACACATGTGCAAATGGTAGCATACTATACATGCTGTTTTGCAACTTGCTTTTTTGACTTGACATTTCTTGGAGATATATACATGCACAGAATGTATATACACATGTACACTGTATTCGCCAGGGTTCTCCAGAGAAACAGAACCGATGAAGTACAGAATCTACCTGCACACACACACACACACACACACACACATACACAGAAGGAGATTTATTATGAAAGATTGGCTCACGTGATGATGGAGGCTAAGAAGTTCTACAATCTGCTGTCTACAAGCTAGAGAACGAGGAAAGCTGGTAGTGAAGTTCTAGTCCAAGTCTGAAGGCCCAGGAACCAGAAGCTCTGATGTTTGAAGACAGAAGACAGATGTCCCCACTAAAGGAGAGAGAACAAATTTGCCCTTGTTGAGCCTTTTTGTTTGAGTCAGTCCCTTGACAGATTGGATTACGCCCACCCACACTGGGGAGGGTGAATCTTCTTTACTCAGTCTACCTTCTCAAATGCTAATCTCTTCTGGAAACACCCTCACAGACACACCCAGACAGAATGCTTTACCAGTCATCTGGGTATCGCTTAGCCCAGTCAAGTTGACATACAAAATTAACCATCACATGCATACGTACACCACGTACATACCTGCATAATATTCTACTCTGTAATTTATTTGTCAAGTCCTCTATTGACTGATATTTAAATTACTCACAATCTTTTGCAAATAATTCTACAATTAAAAAGAAACATGGTACATTTCTCATTTTATACAAGTGAGAATACTTGTAGGATGAATTCTTACAAGTGGAACTACTTCATCAAGTGCTCACTTGCCAAAATGTGAGACTGTGATAGATATTGCCAAACTGAGACTGTGATAGATATTGCCAAACTGACTTACATCAATGTTTGCCCCTACCAACAATGTATGGGGTTGCTGCTTCACACCTTGGTTTATATGATAAACGACTTACTACTTTCTAATCTCAAGTAGTTCAAACGGGAATACTAAACAGTGCCATAGCCCTATGAAAAAAACATTCTTCTTCCTTGTTTTTCTCTCTTCTTCTTGGACAATTTTCAGGCCAAACTTCTGCATCTTTGACTAGGCTGATTCATATTGCAGGAATACGGAAAAGAGACAGCTTAGGTTTGGTGCTGGGATAGGGAGCATTTCACCTAGGCCGTCTAAAGTGACTGAGTGAATGCTTCTGTCCAATGGCTATCTCATGACCTGCCTGAAATGACCTAATTGACCACCTCCTTAACCTGAGCAGGATGTGCAACTCTGCAGCCCACAGACTCCCCCTCTAGGCCAGGCACCAGCCCTCCAAACTCAGTCAGGCTCTCTGGGAGAGTCTAACACAGTTGCAACCTGGGGTAAAGACCTTCCTTGAGTAAAGATCTTCCTGGGGTAAAGAACAACATGCTCACTGTCTAATTTTTATCAAACACTGGCTGTTTAAAAGCCGTTTCAAAGAGAGGTGTCCTGAGTTCCCTGATTTGTTTTGACAGCTAATGATCTAAGTGCCATTTAGCATTGTGAACACAGACAGCAGGATGACAGAGTGGGAATGGGGACCTGGCCCACCCAGCCCAGCACATAATAGTAGGAGCTTATTGGGTGTTCCTCATGTATCTCACTCAAGTCTCGTAACCACTCTTCCAAGTATTATTTCACCTATTTGATAATCAAGATTCCAGAGAAGCAAAGTAACTTGCTCCAAATGACAGAGCTACTGATTGTAGAGATCGGGTTTTAACATTGGTATTGTGCCCACAGCTCCACTGGGTCATCCTGTTGCAGCCTTTCCTTAAGGTGCATCTCCTGCCTAGAGAATCCTCACCACCCCCTCCAGTACCCCCTGCCCAGTCTCAAGCTGGCCCATTAGGAGGCCTGTGGCCAGCCCAGCACAGATGCTTGTCAACCCTGGCCAACTGGAGCTTTCAGAGGAGCTGAAGGCAGTGGGAGATAGAAGGAAAGCACCATCCAGTGTTCTGAGAGAATGCTGGAGTCTAAACTAAACTTCAAGCACTTCCTCCTGTCTGGACTGACATTCTCCCTGTATGCTTGCCATGGCCCCTGGCCCTGGCTTGTCCCGGTCACCCTTGAAGACTCACTGACCTCTCTCTCTGCCCTTGGGCCAAGCCCTCCTCCCCTCTGCTCCCATAGCAACCACTCCCAACACAGTGAATTATAAAACTGTTCCCTCCTCTGTCAACACCAACTAGGAGCTCCTTGAGAGTGATATTTGATATTGTTAGGTCCTCACCTTTTTGGCCCCAGTGCCTCATTCAGAATAGACCTGTCCTAAAGTTTGTTGACATGAACTGAAATCTCTCACCTGATCCAATAGCACAAGAGCTAGCAATCAAAGATGAAGCCAAAAGACCAGCTGGAGAGGTGAGCCGCAGAATGGGCAGATCCAGACATCTGCTTGGGAAAAGAAGCCTGAGGTCCTCCTTAGGGGTGGCAGCCCCATATTCATGGGTGGTCAATCTAGGTTGGAGAAAAAGGGTCAGAGTAGAACATGCCCATCTCTGAAAGTTCTAGATCCAGGTCCCACCTTTCCTGAGAAGCCTGTTCTGCCTATTTCCAGCTCATAGATTTCTCTTTTTACTCCAATTCCAAAGTATTCTTCCTCTGCATTCTTGCACATGGCTTTGTTCTAACTGGACATAACTTTTGACATATAATGTATTTCTCCAAATCCTTACAGCTAACCCTGATACAGCACACTCTATGTGCCCAACACTGTTCTAGGCCTAGATTCAACCTAATTAATCTTCACAGTGACCCTGCGTGGAAGGTACTATTATTATACCCTTTCTACAGAAATAGAAATTGAGGCACAGAAGTGTTGAGTGGGTTGCCCAGAGTCACACAGTTAGTAAATGGTAGGCCCAGATTCAAATTCAGGTAGTCTGGCTTCAGAATGGATGTCCTTAATCATCCCAAGTGGAATGGAAGCCCCTGAAAATTCACTCTCGCCCATTTCCTACCAATCTGTGGACCCTTGCATACTGATTAAGAATCTCAGTGACATCCTTTGAAGAACAGTGGGCAATAGGATAGCTGACTCAGACCTGCCTATGCCTCGGGATGTTATAGGTTAGGTCAGGGACCAGCTGGGTTTCAAAAAGTGTTAGCTCCTTTTGCTATGCCTTTATGGGATTTATGGCCAAGGATGCTTTCAGGTGTAGATTATGTCTTAGAGATCTTCTCCTCCTGCCTTCCCCTTTCTGTGGATCTCTGCTGATTTATTCCCAGTAATAAGAGAAGAAAGCCAGCAGGCACTTTTCCCAAGGAGTGTGAGTGTGTGTTTGCTCTCCGTTAATGAGATGGTGGAAGCCATGCCAGCTGGAGTTTTACTAACCTGAAAGCCCTTGAATCTGACCTTTCCAGTATTGCCTTCAGTCTAGAAAGTAGAGACCAGAAGCTGAGGGTGACAGAGCAGGTGCGTGTTACAGGTTGGAAGTGTCCTAGAGCTGCGGGAGAACTGGGAGTTACTATTCCCACTGTGTTAAGTGGGGGTGGAGGAGGTAGATCTTTAGCTTCACAAACAAATGGGATGATTTACACAGTCAATTACTGCTCTTGCATTTACTTAGAGTTCTGAGGAGGGAGAGAAAAAGAGAGAAAAAGGGGATAGACCTACTAGGATAACATGAACGAGATCTTGGGTAGCAGGGATTTCTGACCAGTTCCTTTTCCCGAGGTGCAGCATTGCAGAGCTTTTTCTCTACCACCCAGGCCTCTTTGGGGTTCAATTTGCATTAAGCAAAAAATGCTGCGAGTGTGTTTACTCTCATCTGGAAGTGGGTCATGGCATTCTACCATCAGGAAGGCAAATCAGCCCTGAATACCACATTGAGAACACCAATGATCTCGATTAGCCACTTAGGGCTGGGGCTTGACGCAGGCACTCCTGCACCACCCACCCCCGCCAAAATCAAACCAGAGTGATTTATGCCAGGTTAGAAGTAAAGGAGGCCGCTTTTAGTTATTTCACCGCATGTGCCTCCTGCCGGGTGGCCAGCTGGTGAAACACCCGTGTGGGCTGCTCAAGTTTTCATATTGATTTGCAAAGGCTCCCACTGATCCAAATGTCATAGCTGGTCTAGTATTCAAAGTTTAAATTCCTTGATTCGGGTCAACTGTTTTGTGCAAACCGAACCTGATGACAGTCTGCCCAGAATGACTAAGTATGAACACTGATTCTAAGATGACATGACAGATCTTCAAACAAAGAAATCTGAACTCGCATATTTGCAGTGTTCACCTGCGAGGTCGACACTGGCATTTTTCTTGTTCATGAAACAGTTTTGGAATCTCGCTTTGGAACTCTAGAATTTACCGTACGTTCTTTTTACATGCTTGAGGAATAGCAAAGATTTTGTTTTATTGAAGGTGCATTTCATTTTTGGAAATTATCAAAAATAATTCAGAGTCAAATCTGATAGGTCAGGCCAGTAATCACACTGGGTGATACCATTTGAGACTTAAACTAAAAAGCATAATTATCAAGTAATATACTTAATTTTGCTCCCAAACCAGCCCTGAAGGCTTTCAAAAAGAATAACAGCGTTGTTTCAGACAACTGCAGCTTCCCAAGGTATTGATATCTTAAAGGGCCAGCATTTACTTGGCTAAAAAGGTTGTGAATTACTTGAGTTTTTAAAAATCATCCTTATTATTTAAAATCAGAGACATTTATGTAAAAACTCCTCTTCCTCTTAAATAACATATGATTTTGTTGGCGTGTGAGCTTATTAACCAGCACTGTTTTCCCTGTATTTATCATAGGCCATTAATTTATTTCAATAGTCCTACCATCGCTCCTGTGTTTTCGTTGGCAGCAGTCCAGTTCCTGAATGTACTGCCGAGCAAGGAGCAAGTAGTTTATCATAACAAGGGACCAGGATTATTGTCGAGAAAAGCAGAGGGAGGTCGCATCTGCCCTGCCGGCCAGGGGCTGGAATTTGATGTGGGCTTCTTTTCTATCCAGGGCAGTCGTTTCAGCGAGGTCATCCTCTGCTGCTCAGTTCACTTCACTGTGATTTGCTGAGCACTAAACCTGTGCCTGGCATTGGGCTTGGCACTTGAGAAGGTTTAAAGAGAAGGAGAACATGGTTGCTCCCACTTCAGGGAGCTCATCGATAACCACAAGTGAAGAAAAGGCAAATGACAGGAAAGAGGTGCAAATGAAATGCCACGGGGCCACACAGTGAGCAAGACCGAAAAAGGTGTCCCAAAGCGGGGGGATCTGAGGCACAGCCCACAGAGGGTGGCGCTGGCAGTGTGGCGGGAGGCCACGTTGGCGCAGAATCTGCGGCCACCTACCCTTCTTCCAACAACCGAGTTCCTAGCCAAGCAGCGACAAGCTGGGCCAGGTCCATGTATGGGATTACAGCATTAGGTGAGAAGTTAATCACAAACATGAATCAGCCTTGTTTTTCCCTTCTAGGCTCGGCTCCCGAGCTCTGCAGGGGAGTGGGCAGGACCCCTCGCTGTATGTACAGGAAATCATACTGGGGGAAACATGAAGCCAGCCATTTCTCACCAGGGCCAAGCTGTTACCTGCATCTTGAGATTACAGGGGAATTTATTATGTTACATAGGAAGAGAATCCCCTTGGTGTGACAGGCAGGAAGAAAAACCGTTCAAGGGCCAACTGGCTGCTGCGATTCTACCCAGGCTGTGACCACTGGGCAGTGTCTCATTTCAGGGGGACTCCAACACCACCCCAGCTCTGCAGCTCCTCTGGGATGAATGCATCTAGGCCAGAAACCCTTTTCTGCTAAGGTTTCTGTTCTCTGTTTTCTCCCAGCCCAGATGGCTAGCCTATACAGAAACTCTGCTTGTCCAAACCAGCAGGACTGCGTTAGGACCTGTGGTTCTGCCAAAATCCCTTCCCTTCCTAACCCTCTCCTGGAATGTCCTACACTCTCGGCCACTCTTATGTTCCCTCACATTCTTCCTACTTCAGCTCGAGAGCATCCCATGTGCCACCGAATATTTGCAGGATGGCTGTCACTTGCAAAGACTGGCGATGGTGTCTGTCTCCATTGTGTTGCAAACCCCTGGCCCTGTTTTCAGCTTTCATAAATGCCACCCCTCTGTCTTGATGCTGACCTGACTGGGCAGCCTGTTAGTGAATGCTATTCTTGGCTCAGAGTCACGCCATCATGAAGTATTTCCCTCCCCTCTAAATTCTGTTTGCAAAATCCTCAGTTTCCAGCAGCTCCTGACAAAGAAAAGGCCTCAATATCATCATAGTAAACCTCTCTAGGATCCTAGTCAATCTTAGTAGGTAGCCAGTATTGCTAAGTGTTTTCTTTCTTTCTTTTTTTTAGAGCACTAAAGTTGCTACATGTAACTAATTAATCAGAAAACTTTAGTGACTTTGACTTCATAGGTCATTGCACAAGCCTACTAATGTTCGAGAAATTCCATTTAACTCTGGGTTTGAATGTCACATCTATTTATGTAGCAAAAGGAGTCTAATTCTTTTTTATTTCCTTCTGCCCCAGGAAATGTTCATCTGGGAAACAAGGGCTAGGGAGTACTAGCACCAACAGCGTTTCTTACTATTAAACTTAAGTCAGTCTCAAAGTTGGAGACAAAATTAAAGTGAACTTTGGCAGTTTGATGCAGAAAACTTCTGAAGGCAGTGGGTGGCCCAGAGATGGCGAGCAGGAGAGGACGGAGGAGGAATGAGACGAGCTCAAGGGAAAAGTCACACACAGCACATCATTCAGGGAGGCTTCTCCCTTCCTAACCAACAGTGCTGCACAGCAGAAGGCCCAGATCACGTGTGTCCCCAGACACGGACCTGTGTCCTTCTAACACAGACACCAGAGGTTATGCACGCACGCACCCCTAAAAGTCAAAATCACTTGTTATCAACAAAGCCCATGCTCACATCTGGACAAAGGCAGAAAGGAAGGGGATGAGAACACACACACACACGCACGCGTGTGCGCACACTCACCCGAGACACGGATAAACAAGTATGCCGCCTGAAGCTGACACCTCGCTCTGTAACAGACTGCAGGGGTCTTCTCCTGGGCCGCTCCTGTGTCTTTTAGGGCTGATTGTTTTCTCAGACCTCTGCTTTTACTTTCAACACAATTAAACACATTAACAGCTCAGCTCAGCCAGGAGATGCCAAGACCATGGGGCTGAGGGAGGAAGGGAAGCAGCGCACAGGGTGGGTGAGAAGACGGGGGCCGGCCTGTGGGGATGAGGGAGCTGGGGCGTGAGCAGGAACACTGTGGAAAACGTCTGTGCCTCGATAACAGCTTACGGCCAACCTCGGGAACCACATTCACAGGAAGTCTCAGTGGAAGGCGGCGGCCATGCTGCGGTCAGCTACCTCAGCCTCTGGCAAGCTGTCTGTGGGACAGCCGTGAGCATGGCAGACGGGAGGCTCGACAGTTAGAGGGGCTTCTGCCTTTCAGAAGCTTGACAACGGCCCCTGGCAAATGGACGTCGTGCTAGATTCTGAAAAACCCTGTGGTCTGGCCACCTTCCGACCTACCTGCTCACTTGGACGCCCCAAAAAGGTCACCTGAGTGAGGCCCTCCTCAGATACGGGGCTTTACACTGTTGAAAAGCTGGTAAATTCCAACCCTGCTGCAACCACCTTTCTAGATGAGTGAGGGAAGTTTTAGGGACATGAATCAAATTTCCCTCACACTGCCTCCAGTGGAAGAATTAGTCCTTTCATTCTGAAGGATGGTTGAAAAATGCTAATAGACATTTATATGTAGAAAATGGAAATAACTTTTATAAAATTCTAATTTTCCACATATTTCCCACTGATGCACGGAGGACGTGTTCTAGTTCTTTCGACATAAAGCACACATTTAGGTAGCCCCCTTTAAAGGAACGAGATACACAGGACCTCCGCATTGGAGGATTGGTGGTGCACGGAGGCAGCATGTCTTGAAGATTCACGTTCCAGGAGACGCCCAGGTGGCTAAACGGCGTGCTGGGCGCAGCGCCTTGCTGTGGCCTTCCCACCGCCATTCAACCCGGCCAGCGTCTGCTCAGTGGAAGAAGGACAACAACATTCTACACGCGGGAGGAATCAGAGGCCTTTCCGGAGAAACAATGCCTATCCACTGAGGGAGGGGTCTGGGGCCCAGTAACTCAAGAGAGAGCTCCGAGTTGAAAGAAATGTTGCACAATGTCTAACGGCTTTAAGTGAAGATGCAATCTCCTAATGGGCCTACAACTCCCAGAAGGCCCAGCACTTTGTTAGATGCACAGGATGCAGCACGGAGCTCCGTCCTCATGCAAAATTCATAACACAATCAATCCATGGAGTCCGTTTCCCCAATTGGAAGAGGCTTTTAGTGTGTTTAAATGCCAAAGAGAATGAACTAGTATATACAGAAAGAAGTAGAAGATACGGAAAGGAAGAGAGATTTGGGAAGAGGCAAGAAGCAAGAATCCAGAGAACAAGTGGAGGGGTTGGCCATGAACAGAGGCAGCCTCCTTCCCTGTCATAGGAGGGTACGTCCCAGCTGCAACTGGGCTTATAGGTGGAGTCTGAGCTGCTCACCCACACGGTTCCAAGTTTGTGTGTAGGCAAGAGCTGGCATATGTCACCTAAGTATTTGTGCAAGCACTCTGTCTTTCGGACTTGGAGCTGAACAGGGGGGAAAGAGAACAACGGTGAGTGGTGAGGATCCTGAATGCAGCAAGGCTGTGTGACAGGAGCTCCTTGTATTTGTATGATGTTCTTGACATTTTTCTAAACTGTTCACTTTGGAGTGCTTCGAGTTCATCAGAGAAGCTGGAAGACACTCTGGAGATGTTACTCATGCAGTGCGCAGAGATGACAGGTCTAGCAGATCCCGGAGGCAGAGCCCCTGGTTCAGCAAAGTCTTTAGGGGCTATGGAGGAGCAATTTCAGCCTGGGCCTGGGTGTACTGTCTCGTGCTCGGCCAGGAAGGATGACAGAGGAGCTGCTGCATGACACCTATTGTTCTACCTGGAAAAGCCCTTAAATGTGAGCATTTAAATTATATCCTTTCTCTATCAATTTAAAAATGAAATCACCTATACGCAGTTATTTCAAATAAAAGCATCGTACACTTAGGGTTAGTGACTTGGCTTTTACAACACCGTCTCCAGACTCTCACACAGCTCCTGGCACATAGCAGTCACACAAGAACTCCCTGAATGCACGAATGAATGTCTGTAGGACAAGAAAGCACCAAGAATAAAAATGAAAAAATAACCTGGAAATGGTTGAAAACCCACTGAAGCAATTTCTACTTCTTCTCCATCCTTATGGATCAAAGGATTAATTTGACAGTTGATTCAAAGATTTTAAATCCTTAATTTCACCATCCATCCACTGTTAACATCTTGTTTATAGATCCTTTAGATCTTTTTATATACATATTCTTTTCTTTCTCCCATTTTGCATTAATGGGATCAAACAGTGCATCTTACTTTATGAGCTGTTTTTCTCTTAGCAGTACACTCTAGACATCTTTTTCCAATGTCAATAGATGCCATTCTGGTGTCTAATTCTAAGTGATAGTAAATGTTGTGGGTAGACAAAAGGTCACCACCCAAAGGACTGTGGGGAACCCTAAGGACATCTGCATTTAAGGGGCAGGCAGAAGAAGAAGGACCCACGAGAGACTTGAAAACGGGCCAAAAAGATGAGGGAAAACCACGGAAAAATAGTAACACAGAAATAAGGAAGGGAGAAGTTTCAAGGAGGAGGAGGAAGTAGCCTCTGGCCCAAATGCTGTTGGGAAGTTTGATAAGTCAAGGGCTGAGAGAGAGAATTAACCCAGCAAGAGGTGAGTGTGTTATGCTGTCCACTGTCTCAACTTCCTCATGCTGTGAAATGAGAAAGGAAATTCTTGTCTGTTTACCACCTGGACAGGAGCATTCTTCAGCTTAAAGTGATGTGAACTTCATGTTTTGAAAAGGTATTGGTTAGGATCGCATTTAGCTGCATTTAAGAGAAACCCCAATACAAAAGACTGAATCAAATGGATTTTATTTTGCTCAGCTGAGAAGAAATTTTGAGCAGGGCAGTCAAAGGGATGTTACAACTGGTCGAGATAGTCAGCAAGGACTCACACCCCTTAAGCTGCTGATCCACCAATCTTTGAAGATTTCTTCCTTTCAGTTGCAATGTGGCTGCTCTGACACCAACCATCATGTTTACCTTCCAATCAGGAAGACAGATCCAAGGAGGATGTGCAAAATGTTTATATTATACAAGTGTTTCCATTTCCATAAGAAACTCTACCCCATAGACTTTGCTTACACATCATTGGCCTCAACTTGGTGGCTTGGCTGCTTCCATGTGTCTGAATATCTGGAGAGAGGAGTATTTTCTCCTGAGCAGGTTGCCAACCATTTCTTCTGACAAGGCCGCATCTGACAAGAACAGATCCTGGGGAAGCAACCAGTGGCATCTTCTATAGGGTGATTATATGAGAAACTTAGACCTGAGCATAATGGCAGGCAGGCTTGAGATTTAATACGTCTCTTTGTAAGAGGCCAAAATATTAAAGCAATCCATTTAATTCTAACAGGAAGTAAAGAATAAATCACAATCAGGCCCGGGCTGGTTTTCCTCATAAAGTAGGTCAGTTAGAAGGATCAGTGTCAGCTAAACCTCTGTATTCCAGTCCTTTCGGTTTTAATGACAGCCCCCTTATATTTTAAAATTAAATTTCACCTTGCAAAAATAGTTTGAAAAATCTAAGCTCAGAAAGTTGCTAGGAGACCTGAGGGGCCTTACTGGGTGAGCCATCTGGGGCCTGAGTTTCTCTTCCCTGATGACAGACGCGCCTGAAAGCGGTTCACTCTCCAAAGCTGGTCGGAGGTGGGTGGAATTTCAGCTCTGAGCAAACACAGGGAGATACCCCTTCACCAGGCCACAGTAACTTCTGCAGGACAGAGCTGCTGCCAGTTCTCTGAGGTGGAAAGGGAAGCCAAACTGCTGACGTAGAGAAAAGATTTCCCAACCTTCCTTCATTTAGCAGTAACCCAGCTACAGCGGCTCCATTTTCTCCAAGGCTCCTCTGCCCTCCTGCTGTTAAGGTTTTCTCCCCAGGGGGGCTGGTCTCCAAACAGCATTCTACTAGGGGAAAGAGTCCCTGAGTTGCAGCCCACGATAGCTGAGGCCATCTGCAGATGCCATGATAGGTTTGCTTTTCTGCCAAGCCACTACCATCTCTCTGCCCCCGTCTCCCTGTCCCCTACATTGCTAGAATGATATCTTTGTTAGCTAAATGTGAGCACATTCCAAGCCATTCATCTAAATGAGCAAGTGCTTTCTGGGAATAGGTCTGATGAAAGAGAAGCCGAGGAGAGCTCTGTTAAGCCTGCCAAGCCCTGGCTGCTGAAAGGAAGGCCGCATTATTTTCAGAGGTTGGGCTGTGCCAGGTCGTGGTGAGACACCAGGAAAAGGCAGAGTCACTTCGCAGGATCTTCATTCCTGCCTCGCTCTCCTGGCCTGGCAGCCTCCCGCTAAGGATGCGAGATGGCTCTGGGGAAATTCCATTCCGTAATTCATTTAAGCAGGATAAACAGAGCCCCTGCTCTGGAAGATCCAGCCCTGAGCAAAAGGCACTTGGAATCGACATGGGGCTCGAATGTCCCTGTGACACGTAAACATAAGGAGGCAGGAGACATGAGATGCAGCCGGCTCTAACCCCAGAAGCCATGGCACCTGAGGAAGTGACTTCGCCCCCGTTCTGGTCTCTCGGTAAAGTGATACTGGGCTTTGTGGATCCCCAAGGGGCTGCGAAGGTCTTTAGAGTTTCCACAGACATTATTTGGTTTAAATCTGATTTAAAAATTTTCAACAATATTAAAAAAAATAGGAGGTAATCAAATATGACATGGGCCAGATTTTAACCCACCGAAGACTGCCAATATGTTCATTAGAATGCTGTGCAAACACCTACTTGTGGCTAAACCTTGGAATGAAGCTATCCTGCCATCTGTTTAATAGAAGGTTGCAAGGAAAGCTGTCTTCAAAAAATAGTTATAATAAAAAACCAGTTACCATGTGCAACTAATTATCTGAATAAGGATTTTGTCTGTATTGCACGACCAAGCATTCCAGAAATAAACAGGGCACAGGGGCAGACCTGACTCCTCTTATCCATGTAACTTCACTTTTTGGGGGTCAATAAAATAGCTTTATTACCTCAGTGATTAGCCTACAATTTACCTTCATTTTAACTTCAAAATGTATTAGCACTAATAAAACAGTGCTTTGTGGCTGGGCATGGTGGCTCACACCTGTAATCCCAGCACTTTAGGAGGCCGAGGTGGGTGGATCATGAGGTCAGAAGATCGAAACCATCGTGGCTAACACAGTGAAACCCCACCTCTACTAAAAATACAAAAAAATTAGCTGGGCATGGTGGCATACACCTGTCGTTCCAGCTACTTGGGAGGCTGAGGCAAGAGAATCACTTGAACTCAGGAGGCACAGGTTGCAGTGAGCTGAGATGGCGCCACTGCACTCCAACCTGGGCAACAGAGTGAGACTCTGTCTCAAAAAAAAAGAAAATACTGCCTTGTTTAATTATCTAAGAGTTCTAATATGGTTATATTACTAAAATGCTTAAAAATCACTAGACCAGAGACTGCAAAGCAGCCTCAGCTATCACTAAGGTTCTGGGATCAGGCACCTGCTCTGGGTCACGCAATCACCAAGACAGGAATGCCACCTGGACGTGGGCAGCTGTGGGCAAGCAGGTTTCATGGAGAGGGGACAGACAGTTCAAGATACCTTGCACGTAGCAAGCACTCAAAAGCTGTTTGTTCATTGTCAACAAACAGAGCCAATGCTTGGCAGGGGTGTGGGTCTGTTCTAGATTTCGGCACATCCAGGAATCTGTAAAGGAGCAGGGCAAGGCGAGGGTGTAGCACTGGCAGGCAACGAGGAGATCAGACTGGTTGCCGAAAAGTTTATGGGGGAGTGGGTGCCGTGGGAGAAGAAAGCGTAAACTCTGGACTTCCGAGAGCAACCTCTCAGCTGGTAAGCAGCCCTTAATCCTTGCTGCTGATTTCAGAAAATGTTCTGTTTAGGACCACAGGCAGAGCTGCTGCCTATTAGCCAGGAGAACCTTGTAACCTGCTTCCCGGGTGTTTGATTTCGTAGAACTGGAAGGAGCATGATACTCCCATCACTGCCACTTCATTCCTACAGTGGTGAGTTGAGACAGCAAGTCTCATGCTAGATAGGAATCACCTGGCGAACTTGTTAAAATACAGAATTTTGGATCTCAACTCTCAGAAATCCTGATTAAGTGGGTTCAGCATGAGGCCTGAGAATTTTCATTTCTAACAAGCTCTCAAGTGAGACTAATACTGCCAGTACCTGAACAACATTGAGTGGCACTATCTTAAATATTGATAGGACACTTAATACATCTTTGTGATGGGGGAAGCTCCTCAATAGAATAAGCGGACAGAGTGTCCTCTTTCACAATCGATGGGTGTTGTGGATTAAAGAGAAATCTCAGATCTGAATCCACAAAGGATGGAGGAAGGAAGTTCCAGGAACATGGAGCTATAGGGCAGGGTACCCACCTCTGACCTAGCTTCCACACAGTTGTCTACCCCGGAGAACAACATGAAAATGAAAAGCAAGTTCAAGTCAAAGCAAGCCCTAGCAAAATGAGCAAGAACGGTGAGGGAGAGTCTAAAAGTGCTCAGGCAGCATCCTCAAAGTTAGGGCTAGGAGTCCATGGTTATCCGAGCAGTGGAATGAGATATGTTCTTGAAAGTTTTGTGGTGGGGAAGAATGTCCATTTGATGTCAGGAGCAAATCTTGCCCATAGTTACAGATGGAATCATTTGTCTAGTCACAAACCACTCACCCTGTTTTCTTTATACTGCTCTTATTCTCACAACGAACACCTTTCTTTGTCAAAAGAGATGCCAGAATGTCCCCCTTACCCCATCACTGGTTTAAAAAGTATGCTACAGCTTGACAGGGTCTCAAAAACAGCTATCACCTTTTGATGTAGTGCCTCGTTGCCAACATGGTAAATGTAGCCATGTTGTCTTCAAATTTGCTGTTAAAATTCTGTTCTAAACCTTTTGAAAGAGACAAACAGATGTCATACAGGGCAGGGTGTTGTGTGTTGTGACTTCAGTCAGGGAAATCATATGACTCACTCCTATAAATGTGTTAAAATACTTTCTTTCTTCCATAATTTACCCAAAAGTGTTAATTAAAGCATCAAAGAATATGTATTTGGACCTATAAAATCTTCATAACCGGCCAAAGCAAAAGGAAAGGCTCTTGAACATTTGGAACTTTAAAAATGCACTTTTGAAATAACCGTATTGAAGTCGAACATTTTTCTTTAGCAAAGCTAAACTCCAAGAAGGACAGCAAAATCTAAGACATGAACCAAATTGCTTTTAAGAATGATCTTGTGGCAAAATTGTTTTACTTTGAAGACCAATCTAGAATGTATTTGTGGTGAGTGCTCCATGTTAACATATGGTAGAGATGGTCCTCAACTTAAAAAAAAAAAATTACGAAAGCCCTTAAGTTGGTGCTAAGAACTAAGAATACATTTCTCATCTGAAAAATCATTAGACATGGTAGAAAAGTACCAGGGTGGACACACACAGGCTCCACAGCCTGTGATTAGGTTGAATAGTGGAGCAAAGGGTGTTCACCTGAGCGAATGAAGCCAGTGTCTCGTGGATGGGATCTACAGTGGGGAAGAAGACTAGGAAGGGGAAGTAAACCTCTTCCCCATCCTTCCCCAACCCTTTCCTGGAGGCCTGAGTGTTGGAAATAGGTTGTTTCATTTTTTTTTTTTCAAATAAACACATTTTAAAATATTTTTTTTAATTTTATTTATTTATTTTAGAGACAGGGTATCACTCTGTTTCCCAGGCTGGAGAATAGTGGTGAGGTCATAGCTCACTGCAGTCTCAAACTCCTGAGCTCAAGTGATCCTCCTGTCCCAGCCTTCCAAGTAGCTGGGACTACAGGTACATAGTGACCATCCTTGGCTAATTTTTAAATGTTTTTGTAGAGAAGGGCTCTCACTATGTTGTCCAGGCTTAAATAAGCACATTTTTATTGAGTAGCCTATGTGTCAGATATTATGTTGGGCCATGGATGTAATGAAAAAGACTGAAAGATCTTTGACCTTAAGGAGCAAATAATTTAAGTGGGAAAGAGATAATTTAATAAAGAATTACAAGTAACAAAAAAATTTAAAAAAAGAACTACGGCCCAGCGTGGTGGCTCATGCCTGTAATCCCAGCACTTTGGGAGGCCAAGGCAGGCGGATCACCAGAGATCAGAGTTCAAGACCAGCCTGTCCAACATGGTGAAACCCATCTCTACTAAAAATACAAAAAAAAGAAAAAATTAGCTGGGCATGGTGGTGGGTACCTGTAATCCCAGATACTCGGGAGGCTGAGGCAGGAGAATTGCTTAAACCTGGGAGACAGAAGTTGTAGTGAGTCAAGATTGTGCCACTGGACTCCAGCCTGGGTGACAGAGTGAGACTCCATCTCAAAAAAAAAAAAAAAAGAATTATAAGCAAAAGCTTATGAGATTACAGAAGCAGTTGACTCCAATTTGGTGAATCAAGAAAGGCTCCCTAGAAGAAGCAACATCTAACCTAAGGCCTAAAAGATAATAGCCCAGTGAAGGGATCAGAGGGACAAGGGGAAGAAGAGTGCTTTTCAGGCTGGTAAGCAGCCTGTGCAAAGTCCCCAGGGCATGAGGCATTGGGCTAGTGGGTAGGGAGAGACTGTGATGGGTTCCATTTTGAAGGTGTTGATTGATGTGTCTGTGAGGTGTAGACTGTCCTGTAGACAATTGGGTACAGGGATGTGCGGCGGCTCTGGAGGGAAGTCTGGGCTGAGAGCACAGACATGGGAGCCATTGATGTGAAGACAGTGGGAGTGGGTGGGGATGAGACCCAAGAAGCCAAGAAAATAGAGAGTCAAGAAGTAGTCAGAGGTCACCGGGATCAAGGCTCTGCGGAGATCATGTAAGCCAAGAATGGAAGTGCCATTGCATTTTGTTGTAATGTTACTGGTGATTTGGGCAAGAGCAGTTTCATAGCAGGAAAATGAGCAGAAGGCAGATGAAGTGGGTTGAAGATAGAATGGAAGGTGAGGACCTGGAAGGCACAGGAGGCAAGCAACTCTTTTTTTTTTTTTTTTGAGACAGAGTCTTGCTCTGTGGCCAGGCGCCAGGCTGGAGTGCAGTAGCACGATCTTGGCTCACTGCAACCTCCGCCTCCTGGGTTCAAGCAATTCTCCTGCCTCAGCCTCCTGGGTAGCTGGGACTACAGGCGCACGCCACCACACCCAGCTTATTTGTTTTTGTATTTTTAGTAGAGACGGGGTTTCACCATGTTGGCCAGGATGGTCTCCGTCTCTTGATCTCATGATCCACCCGCCTCAGCCTCCCAAAGTGCTGGGATTACAGGTGTGAGCCACCGTGCCCAGCCCTGCAAGCAACTCTTCTAAGAAGCTTCCTGAGAGAGGGGCAATGCCAGAGTGCAGTGGGAGTTTAGGGAGAGGACAGTTTTGCTTGTTTGCTTAGATGGTAGAACAGATGGAGGGAGTCAGTAAAGATAAAGCAACTGAAGATATTGGAGCCAAATGGGAAAGAACTGAAGTGAGGTCACTGAGAAGGCAGTAGCAGGTGGAATCCAGTACGGGAGGAGGACTCAGCCCAGACGGAAGGATGGTGGAAAGACGGGTGCGTGCAGGTCGTTCTGGAGAGTTGGTGGAGTTGGGACAGGAAACTGAGGAAGTTCTTACGAGTTTTCTCCACGTGGAGGAAGGCAAAGTGTCCTTTAAGAGTGAGGGGGAGTGGGAGTATCCAAGACTTGAGAGGCAAAGAGGACTGCTTTCTCTCCTCAAACATCTCTGTGTGCAACTTTCTTCAGCCCCCTAGGGTCAAAGTGCTCCCCTACTGCCTTAATCTTCAAGCTGTGCCCTTTTATCCTCACCTACCACCTAGCTCCCTTTCTGTATCAACATTTCCATTTTTCAACCTGGCTGCCTGGGTGTCAGAAGGGAAGTAATCTGATTAAACAGGTTAGACCAATGTCTCATTACCCTATTGAGACATTTGCATTTCTGTGGAAAGAATCATGTTAACCTAAATAAACCTCTAATTCAAGGGTTTCAAACAAGGAACAGATGGAATGAATAGTTCTGGGCAATGGCCAGAATAACTATCTGGAGTCTGCCTCTTGGGGGTACCTTTTATCCACACGATGATCTCAAAGACAAATGCCAATAAAACAGGAAGATATGCAGACGTTCAGGTGCAGGGAAGGCACTGTGCAGCCTGCTTCATTCCACAGATAGAACGAGAACCCAGAGCAAAGTTGTACATGCTCTCCCAGCTCCAGCTGCTCCCGGCCCTGGAATGGCCCATTATCTAGAGATCGTGGCTCCTGGAACAACCAATATAGTTAAAGCTCACAGCCAGGGCCAGCCTGACCTCCTCCATAGCACACCAGCTTCTACTGAGTTAACTCACGTGGTGTAACACACAAGGTGTAAAGCGATGCACCATCTACAACTGGAATGGATCTTGCAGATGGTGTCTACCGATGATAACAATTTGCAGTAAGTCAGAACACTTTAAGAACACTTTATTTTATCATCTGTTACTACAGCCTGGGGCATTGGAACTGTTAAAATATGTTTAGACTAAAGTCTTTATACGTATCTGTGAGCTTATGCAAAATGTGTGAGACGGCATGTGTGTGCTTCCTGTTCCCTTGGGCCTGGACGTTCAGTAATATACATAGAAACTCTGCCTTCAACCACCCTGAACTCTATCAACTTATGTGCTCAGACTCAGAGGCAAAGATGGTTGCATTTTGAATGAGAAATCATTTTTTAAATATTTTACTGATTTTTATCGTTAAAGAAAAACATCCTCATTGTAGGGAATTTGGAGATGACAAAAAGGCCCCAAAACAAAATAACTGTGATCTGTAACCCAATTCCCAGAAATGATCTATTGGGATCCATTTCATTTTAGTCTTTCAGCTCTGTCTGGTGCTCCATCCTTGTCTCTCTCGCTGTCTCTCATTAGGGACCATATCTCTGTGCAATCGTGTGTCCTGCCTTTTTTACTTAACTAAACCAGGAAATGTAAAAGCAGCAACAGAACTTCTTTATTTCCACATTTTCCTCCTTTATTTCTGTCTGCATCTTTCCTTCCTCCTCTGCCAGTATGCCTTTATTTTGGAGTATTTCCATTTTTATCAAAGTTCAATTCAAAATGTAAAACAGTTTATGCTTTTTGAGTTTTATTTCCTCCCTACATTTGTTAAAATAGACTAGTAAAAAGAAAAGTTTTCCAGATTATGATAGATCCGCCTCCAACTGTATAACTGATTCAATTTAGAGTCTTAGGATAATGATCTGCCACCATATGAGGGTTATAACTTGAGGTTTTCATAAAAATGTGTCTTGGATTAACTGACTATGCCACAGTGCTGGATAGCTGGCTTGTTTCTAAGAAATCAAATGCCTGACATTTGCTTGATGCCGTCAGTAGAGCCTTCTGATGAAGGCAAATGAAACAACCAATTAGGGATGTAACTTCAGGTGTGGTCTCCTTCTGACAGAGGTGTTGTGCTCTCTGTCCAAGAAGTTTTCCTATAAGGAGGCATAATGCCTTAGAAAGCAATTATCTTATTTAAGCCTACACTTGTCTGGGGAGCTGAAGTCAGCCACAAAGCCATTGGAAAGAAGGAGCTGTCTGCCATAGGAAGCAGTTTCTTTGATTGGGGAGAAGGGGTCAGTATGAACAACTTTGCTTTTGAATAGAGTGACCTTCTAAGCCCACAAGCCTTGTCAGATTAAACGCAGAGCAAACCTCAGGACATGGTCGCCTCCTCTCTCTTCCAATCACTCCCATTTCAAAACAAAAACAGAAATACTTTAAACTTCACTTTCCAAAGCCGACGCCTTCCCTGAAAACTCTGTTACTGCTTCTGCTTGGATTATTTTCATTTCAGTTGTGTTTTTCTGACCGAAGTCCAGGCCCTTGTCTTTGTGTATTTGTAAAGTGCCATGTCTACTTACTAGTCTTTAGAAATTACAGACAATAACAGGAATGCAAGAGAAACTGGCAGCTAAAACCTTGCAGCTTTTCTGAACCAACGCTCTGCCCAAGAACCAGAATGGAATATTTTTATAAGGCAATATTGCAACATTCTAATCCCAAGAAAGTAAGTTGAGTCTGCATTAGCGGTTTATAGACCAGCCTGCTGTGTTGGCACCGGGTCTCTGCCACTCTTATGGTTAGCTGTGATACCACGTTAACGAGCTGTTGCTTGCAGTCAGTATGAAAGGGAACACGTCCTTTCAGTGAGGAAGCCTCATGACAATAATGGCTGAGTTTAGACTCTGTGTCGCCCTCTGTCCTTTCTATGCCAACCTCCTAGAGATCCAGAAGTTCCCTGGGCATGATGCTTTGCATCTTGTGATATGTATCTGGCTGCACTAAACTTGCAGAATTTAGGAGTCACAGGAAAGAGAGCCCAGCATTGGAAGGACAGCAGTGTGAATGTTTAGATTCAGCTGAGAGCCACGATGAGGCCAGGTCAGCACAGCAAAAGCAAAACAAAACAAAGCAGAGGCAAAGCAAAAGAGTTTTATTTTCCTCCCTCCTTCCCTCCCTCCCTGCCTGCCTGCGTCCCTCCTCTCATCCTTCCTTCTTTCCTTTCTTGTCTCTCTTTTTCCTTTCTTGTTTCTCTCTTGCCTTTCTTGTCTCTCTCTTTCTTCCTTTCCCTCTCTCTCTTCCTCTCTCCCTGC
Source organism: Plecturocebus donacophilus (assembly GCA_004027715.1). NCBI lineage: Eukaryota > Metazoa > Chordata > Mammalia > Primates > Pitheciidae > Plecturocebus > Plecturocebus donacophilus. Next base: position 22,176 of record PVKP010018172.1, read on the forward strand.
CTTGCTTGCAACTGAACTTTGTAGTAAATTGTCTCCTTCTCACTTTCACCGTAGTCATGACTTCAAAAAGGCAAAAATAACTTGAAAATAACATTTAAGAGCTTAATATCATGAACACAACCCAATTTAGAAGGTAATTCATATATGAGATGTGAATTGGACAACAGAATAGACCTTGAAAGAGTCTGTACCAATTGTTCCAGCCCCTAGGATACAGTGATGGCATTAGTATCCATGCAGAAGCGGAACACAGCAGCCTAACAAAAATGTGCAAGCTGAGGATGTTTAAACGGCTACGAAGGCAAGGTCGATATCACCCCATAGAAAGTACGCCTTCCTCTCATTACATGGCCCTCCTCAGGGCATGCACTGAAAGAGGCTGGAACTATCCTGAAACGAGCTGGCAGCTTCTGGGCAGCTTATATCACCAGCGTGCTAGACCAGGCCCTGTTAAGGCATAACCAGGCCAGGAAACTTTTAGCTGGAAGCGTAAGTGTATTGAATTTAGTGACCCAGGCAGCAGCAGAGGTCACTGCAACAGAACTCTAAAATGAAATCCTCCCACATGGAACACTGCTCTCTTTCTCTTTAAAGCAGCCCTGGAAAATCAGAGGCAGAGCCCAGTCAAATATAAACTTTTGAATTTCATTTTTCATTTTAGGAATCAATAATTGAACTATTTAATTAAATGCAAACCTCACAGAAATCAAGTTTGGAGACTTACAGTTAAGTTTTCACCACAGATTTGCTTCCAAATGTACATTATTGAGGAAAAGCAGTTAAAATATAAGTTTTAAAACAATTGCTACTATTATAAGAAGACTTTTTTAATGAGTACATTGTTCAATGTAGTCACATTTCATTTCTAAAAATAGACAAATAACAAAATGATTCACAGATGTAGATTTACAAGAAAAATAGTGAACTATATAAACTGAAATGTATTTGAAGGAGGGATAGAGGCCCTCATTAGGAACCATTCCATAGAAAGAAAGCAATGCCTTCTCCCTGACTTCCCAGGAAATTCCAGGCCTGGGCTGGACCCACAGCACATGGATATGAGTGCACACTGGTCCCTGCTTAAGGCCAGTCCTGGGAACCAGAGCTGCAGACAGTGACAGGCGGCATGAGCATCTAGCATCACGCTCTGTGACAGGAGTGCACCCTGGTAAGGGCGGATTTTCTGAGGTGGCACTTCTCAATAGTTAATCTACATCAGAATTGCCTGGAAGGCTAGAAAAATGCAGATTCCCAGCCCCCACCCCGGGAAACTCAGATTCTGTATAACTAGGGTGGAGCCCAGAAATCTATACTTTAATCCTGACTTTCAGGTCATTCTGCTACAGACAGAATGTGGACTACAACTTGAGAACACCTCCCCACCCTGCCCCTTGCCCAGGGATACCATTGAAATCATTTCCCCACTTGCAGAATCCTGCCTGCAGCTGCCAGCTGGGGTTCATGTGGTCCATCCTGTGGTTTTCATTAATACCCGAGGGCACCTCCAATACCCAAGTTTTTGAGAGCCACAGAAAGAATAATTAGAAATGACTGATCTCATGTTTTGACTATATACAATTAACATGAGCATAATTATATAGATCAGACTGCTGTTGGTAGGTGGTGTGGTTCTGGAACTACAGCCTAATCCCTGCTGTATTATATTATGTTGAAATATTCCTGCCCCCCCTGGCTTGGTCTCAACCCTAGTAGTCTGTCCTGGGAGACTGAACTTTCTGCCCATTGAAGGCGGGTTCGGCCATGTGACTCGTTTTGCCCAATGAAATGCAACTGGGAAGTGGGGCTGCTGCTGTGAGCGGAAGCTTTAAGGGCCATGCTGTGGTTCTGCCCACTCTCCTCCCTCTGCCATGAGAAGAGTATGTTCCAGATAGGAACTGCTCCTTTAGTCTTGATCCAAGTGGGGAGACTTGGGGCAGTTAGGGGTTGAGCTAAGGCAGAATCTATAGCAGCCTGGGGTGAGAAATAAACCTTTGCTGCTGTAAGTCTCTGAGACTGTAGGGTTGTGTGATACTGCAGCCTAGCTTAGCAAAACCAGCTGGCTGTTACAGCTTCTCATTAGTACTGGTGAAATACTAGGCTGGGCGTGGCTACGGGAAATGTCTTGGTCCTGGTTCAATCTGGAATTTTCTTTTGTTATCTGAATTCTTTCTGTTCCACACATCAGAATGTGCTTCCTTTTAATGGTATATTTAATATTACTGCAGATAGTTATGAATAGTCTTGAAAATACTCAAACTTCACAGTTGAAATGCAAAAAATTAATCAGCTGTATTGCTACAAGTTCATTCTTTTTTGTTTGTTTGTTTGTTTTTTGAGACAGAGTCTTACTCTGTCGCCCAGGCTGGAGTGCAGTGGCACAATCTCGGCTCACTACAACCTCCACCTCCCGGGTTCAAGCAATTCTCCTGCCTCAGCCTCCCAAGCAGCTGGGATTACAGGTGCCCACCACCATGACTGGCTAAGTTTTGCATTTCTAGTAGAGACAGGGTTTTACCATGTTGGCCAGGCTGGTCTCAAACTCCTCACCTCAGGTGATCCACCCATCTCAGCCTCCCAAAGTGCTGGGATTACAGGTGTGAGCCACTGCGCCTGGCCAGAAGTTAATTCTTAATAACACTGAACATAGGATGTCCCCCTACCCTACTTCCAATGTGCCCTGCAGAGGGACCTGCCACCAATGACTAGCAGGACCACAATCTATGGATGTGGAATTGCAGCTGCTTGTCTGATTTTCTGCTCCAAACATGTGGTAACTGTTTTGCATGTCTCCATGAGGCTATGGCAGTGAGAAACAGTGTTTATTTGGCTCTATTTTGTGGTGGGGGAAAAAAATTCCCATTTCAGACCATGTTTTTAATGCTGTACCAGGGTTTCCATGATATTGCCTTTGTAACATTATCAAACATCTCTGTGGAACTGTGGTTTTATTGTTTAACCATCTCATGCCTCCCTCTGTGTTAAGCCAGTGACCATATATCACTGTCAGAGCACACCTGTGAGTTCAGATGAGTGGGAGAGAAAGGGGTGAGTTGTGGCCAGCTCACTGAGGATTTTCCATAGGTCACAACTGCCTTAGCTCCACTAGCAGTGAGTGTCCCTTCCTGTTAGTCACACCTAGACTTCTACCATGTCAACTTTCAAACTTTCTGTGTTGCCTTGGACTAACCCTCTGAAGCTAGTTTAAGCACAGAGAAAAGAACTTATTCAAAGATAAAGAAGTTTATCGGGTGGGAGGTAGGAGCTAGAATTCTGTTCCATAAACCCATGGTTACCAGGAGCCCAGCCTTGTAGGTTTCATCAGAGGCCTCAGTAAGTAGGGTCATCGTCAGCTGGGCTAATATCCCAAAAGATGATACACAACCAAAAAGAAAATGCCAAAATGCCAAGGGGGGAAATTCTGGCATGGTCTCAAACAGCAGCTTCCGTTCAGTTCCATCAGTGTATCGCAAGCCTAATGTTACGGCACTTTGTTAGTTCTCTTTCCTCAGAGCCAGGTCAATGGCTCGTGCTATTACCTTCATTTCACAGAGAAACAAAAACACAAAGAAGGACAAGAGAAGGAGTTGAATGAAGTCAATGGTGCTTGGGCGCCATTTCTTTAGAATCCTTTCAAAACTGATGCCTTTCAAAATATGGCCAAATGACCACCAGAGTTTATTTCTGGAATGAATCAATAGTTTTCTCACAGCCTTCCTGAAAGCTGTTGTATCCAAAGCAATATTATTCTTGTGACACATTCTATTCAGGTCCATTTGGGAAGAGAAGTAGAAATTGGTGTATTGCTTAAGTAGGCCACTCTTCTAAACTTTATTCTACTCCCTTTAGGCATGCAATAGGCCTCCAGTTAGAGATTTAGAAAGCTGTGATATGCATGGCTATTTTGTAAGTGCAAATAGACCTTTGACTTTGGTACACTGAAACCAACCAGGCCCAGAGCAAGGCTTGCCTGGAATGGGGCTGCTCTAGCCCTGCTGGGGAGATGGTGCAACACGAGGCAAACTAAATCCAAGAGTGAGAATAGAAAGTAGGTATTTACCCAACCCTGCCATAGAAGTTGCTAAGAAAATTATGCAGACTCATTTCACTAGAACATGCTCTACCTTCACCACATAGAGGGTGGTTCCATTTAGGGAAAGAAGAAAACAGTTGCAGGTGGTAAATGTTAGTCCAATAAAGAGTGATAATTGCCAGTCCCACATCCTTATAGACATACACTAACCCAGCAACCCTCAGAATGCATAGGAGCCTCAAAAGGTAACTTCCCAGTCATTAAATGAATGACTTCTAGGGAAGGAAGAAGGACATTTATGCAAAGAAGAAGACTCAAGCAAAGACCTGTGGGCAAGAATGAACACAGACTGAGGGGCTGCAGGTTATTTCAAATTCACATTGTGAAGCGGGGAGAGGAGCAATGAGGCTGATACAGGCAGTGGTATCAGTGTGAGGGTCTTTATTCTGTCAGTATGAGGGGCCACTGAATGCTCTGATTTGGATTTTGGGAATCAATTCTCTCTGGGTTTTTCACATTTCTGCATGCCTTGTGAGTGAGGTGCTAACTGTCCTTTTATTCTAGATTGTTTTTCAAAGATGTTTGTATAGCAAACATCCTTGGAAGTTAGAGAGTGACTCCCTTTGGAGCAAAGAAGAGAGAGCTTTGCTTGCAGCTCATGATGAAGAACTCATATTCCCTGAACTGGGCATTTCTCAACTGAGATGGAACTTTGCTGTGCTTGTAGCATCCACTTGGTCACTCCACGTTACCCCTGTGGGATTTGAGGATCAAGGGAAACTGAGGTAAACATTAAATTTGTACCTCATGCTATGCTGGGAGTTACAAAGTCCTTTATCTCTGACCCAGGATAGCATCCAGGCTTGCAAGCCAGGTAAAATCTCAGACCCTTCGTAGTTCTTGACAGCTGTATATGGTCCAATAGTCTAGAGGCTGTTGCAGTGATTCAAATGGCAGATGGTACATTTCTTGACTAGGACTGTGAAGGTAAGTCTAGACAAGAGGCAACAGATTCCAGAAATATTTAAAAAGTAAAATTGACAGAACTTGTGGTGGTTTGGATGGGAGAGTTGGTGAAGGAGAGTGGTCATAGACAATCCCAAGATCTCGCTAGAGTGTTTGAGCCATTGATGGGCTTCTAACTAAGACAGCATTAGAGAAAGAATCTGGCTTGGGAATAGAATAAAGAATTCAGTTTCAAACATGTTGCCTTTGAGATGCTCTTGGGATATCCAAGAGGAAATAACAGGAAGACACCTTAACTCTAAGTGTCTGATGCTCAGAGAGAGATGTCAGGACTACAGCCAAGGTTTGGGAGGCTTCAGCATATATCTATAGCCTTGAAAGCACATCCATAGCCTATGATGAGCAGCCTCCAAGACGGCCCCTTAGGATCCCTGCCTCCTGATCTTCATGCCTTCATGTAGTTACTCCTGCATTGAATCAAAGTTGGCCTGTATGATCAACAGAATACAGCTGAAGTGACATATATGACCGCCAAGTTTAGGTCATAAAAGATGTTGTGACATAAAGATGTGGTGCATGCCTTGGTCTGTCTCTTGGATTGCCTGCTATGGGGAAAACTGGCTGCCATGCAGTGTGGACACCCAAGAAACCTCATGGATACTTCCATGTGGATGAGCCATAGTGGAAGCCAATCCTCTAGTCCCAGTCAAAGTTTCAGATGTTTGGAGCCTTGGCTGATATCATGATTGCAACCTCATGAGAGATTCTGAGCCAGAACCACCCAGTGTAGCCCCTCCCAGATTCCTGACTCTTAGAAAGAGACTATGTTTGTTGTTTTAAGCTAAGTTTTGGGGTAATTTGTCATACAGTAATAGATAATACAGGTGGCAATTACAATGTGATCACCTTCCACCCCTTCACTCCATAAAGTTGGGGGTGTAGATGATTCACATCCCCCAACTTCACAGAGAAAAGATGCCAACAGGCTGGAACTATCTCCAGCTCCCACTCCATCACTCCACATCTGCAAACTTATTAGCCCTACAACTACATTTACTTTCCCTTCAGTCTTAAAGGACTCATCTGTCTTGTCTTTGCAGCAAAATAAGGGTTCCTCACCTTTACTGCGTGTTAGTTTCCTAGGTCTGCTGTAACAAAGCACCACAGCCTGGGGTGGCTTAAACCAACAGATGTTGATTCTCTTGCAGTTTGGAAGGCTAGTCTGAAATTAAGGCACCAGCAGCGTCATGCTGTCTCTGAAGAATTGAGAAAAGAATCTGTTCTGCACCTTCCTCTTAGCCCAGGTGTTTTCCAGCGAACCTTGGTTCTCCTTGGCTTGTATCTGCATAACCCCGATATCTGCCTTCATCTGCACATGAGATTTTTACCTCTGTATCCAACTCTTCTCTTCTTGTAAGGACACCAGTTGCATTGGATTAAGGCCCCACCTTACTCCAGCATGACCTCATCTTAATGTACACCTTAACTCAATTACATCTGCAATGACCCTATTTTCAAGTAAGGTCACTTTCTAAGGTACCAGGGATTAGGACTTCAATATATCCTTTTGGGCCTGTAATTCCAGCACTTTAGAAGGTCATGGCAGGAGGATCGCTTGAGCCCGGGAGTTCGAGACCAGCCTAGGCAACATAGTGAGACCTCATCTCTACAAAAATGTTTTAAAAATGAAGCAGGAGAATTGCTTGACCCCAAGAGGTCAAGGCTGCAATGAGCACCAGTATATTCCCACATGGGTGATGGAGTCAGACCCTGCCTCAAAAAAAAAAAAAAAAAAAAAGACAATATATATTTTGGCAGGGGTGCACAATTACACCTATAATATTCCACAGTGTAGCGTTGGCAGACCCTTCCCCGTTCTCAGCTTACTGGCTTCCCTGCAGTGGGATGTGACACTATTAATGACATCCCTACAGAGTACTCCTCTCCCTTGGCTTTTAGAACACCACCCTTTCAGTTCTCCCACTGATGTAACCATTCCTCGGTCTCCTTGACTGAATCCTCTTCTTTCTTCCATCTCTACTCTTGGGTTCCTTGGAGTTCAGTATTTGGTCGCCTTTTCTTCTAAAGCTACAGCCTATGACTGGGTAGTCTCAATCAAACTTATGGCTTTAAAGTGTACCTAAACACCTGTGGTTCTCAGGCCTCTGTGCTGAGTCCAGGCAATGACCCGAGTTCCAGACCATGTATACAAATGCCAGCTGCACAGAGGAAGCACGGAAGCCACCTGTCCCAAACTGACCAATCTCTTGATTGATCCCCCGTACCTGCTGTCCCTCTTATAATGCTCTTCCTCTGTGAATGTCTCCTTTTCCCCTAGGTCAAATGTCTGGGGCTCATTTTACACTTGCCATGCCACACCTGAGTCATGTCAGTCCTGCCTCCTAAAGAACTCCCAGGTCTGGCCCCCTGGCATCACCTCTTGTTTGGTTCAGGGCCTCAGCATCTCTCCTCTCTAGTCTTCTTCACCTCCACCCTCTGTCCCCTACTCAGGCTTCCAACACTGCTGCCAAAATCCTATTTCTACAGCTGATCCAATCCAGTGCTGTCGTGTCCTTGCTAAACATCCTTCAATAGCCCTTCCTTTCCCTCAGGTTAAAATCCAAAATTATCACCATGACCCACAAGGCCCTTTACCAGGCCCCAGCCCTGACTCTCCTCAAAGGCTCACTTCACACTAATCCCTTGTCCCTCCTATCTCAGTCCAATCTCCCACCCACAGATTTATTTGTTTCAAACATGCTGAGTTCTCTCATGGCTCTAGGGGCCTCTGACTCCTTCTTTCCCTTTTTCAAGACCCAGCATGCTAGCTATGAAAACGTATCTCTCAGAGGGTACCCTCCCACTCAGGGCATATAATTGACCAAGAGCCCCAACTGGTATGCTCTGAAATCCACTGCTGCATTTGAGCTAAGGCCATGCTTTCCAAGGGATGCTCTCAGCTATTAACAGAGCCTGGCAGACTATAAAGGCAGGTCTTTCCCTAGGAAACACAGAACTTTCTAACAGTCAACTCTGCTTGAAGACTCTTTGACACCCATGCTGAGCCTTCCTTCTACTGAGCTCAACCTTCTTTTCTTCTCTTGCAAAGTGGTCTGATGGTCTGAGGGTTTCTCTCACAGATATTTTCCCTAATAAAGATTTTTAATTCCATATTGGTTTCAGCTTCTTGGAGGTTCCAGACTACAATACCGAGCTTAAGTGTCTTGAAGTGTCATCTTTTAGGAAACCAGAGAAACAAGAGCCATTTAAGCCAAAGGCAAGAAGAAAAGAAATAATAAAACTTAGAGCAGTATCAGTGAAATCCAAAACAGAAAAACAAGTTAGCCAAGGAAAAAAGAGAGAGGACACAAATTACCAATATCAGAAATAGAAAAAGGAGTGATTACTACCGATCTCATGGGCATTTAGAGAATAATCAAGGAATACTGCAACAACTCCAGGCCCATACATTTGATAACTTAAATGAAATGGATCAATTCTTGAAAGATGCAAACTACCAAAACCCACATAAGGAGAAACAGATAATCTGAATAAGGCCAAGTTTATTAGAGACATTGAATCAATAATTAATAATATTTCAAAAAAAGAAAAGCACCAGGCCCAGATGGTTTCATTGATGAATCCTACCAAACAGTTAAGAAAGAGGTGATATCAATTCTCCACAATCTCTTCCAGAAGACAGAAGCAGAGGGAATACATCCTAACTCATTCTTTGAGGCCCACATTATCTGAATACCAGAACCAGACAAAGACACTATAAGAAAGGAAAACAACAGATGAATATTTTATGACCATAGATGTAAAATTTCTCAACAAAAGATTAGCAATTCAAATCCAACAATACACGAAAAGAATTATACATCATGATCAAGTGAGACTTATTCTAAGTAAACAAGGCTTGCTCAATATACAAAAATCAATCGATGTATACAACCACATCAAGAAGCTAAAGAAAAGATATCGCATTGTATTAATAGATGCATTAAAAGCACTTGACAAAATCCAACACCCATTCATGTTAACTCAGCAAACTAGGAATAGAGGGAGACTTCTTCAACTTGAAAAAGAACATTAACCCAAAAAAGCCTACAGCTAACATCATGTATGATGGTTAGAAACTAGAAACTTTCCCCTGAAGATCAGGAACAAGGCAAGGATGTTCCCTCTCATTACTCTTTCAACATTGTGCTAGAAGTCCTAGCTAATGCAGTAAGACAAGAAAAAGAAATTATAGGTATACTGATTGGGAAAGAAGAAATAAAACTGTCTTTGCAGATGACATGATTGTGTACATAGAAAATTCCATAGAATCAGTGTAACACTTTCGGAACTAATAAGCCAGTATAACAGGGTTGCACGACACAGAGTTAAATGCTTCATCTTTCATTATTCCCTGCTTCCTGTCAAGCAGCCTTAGTCACTCCTCCTCTGGCCCCCCAGTGCACTTGCACACACCACTTTTCCAGCACTGTCTACACCGTGAGGTTATGACTTGCTGGCTTGTCAGTCATCTTCACTGTTCTTCCAGATCCTTGAGAAGGAGCAGGCATGGCTCAGACCTCTCTCTGTTCAGGCACCCAACACCTTCCTCAGCACATACACACATACAAACCCTGAAGTACTTATTCAGCGTGTGTGCTTATGAACAGTGGGTTACTTCTCTGAAAGGTCTCCTGGTGAAAAACCTCATTTCACCTGCTGTTTTCCCAACAAAAGCTCTTTTTGCTAAAGAAAAGAGGAAATGCATATATCTTCACTTGGGTCACTTCCCTTCTGAAAAACGTTATTTTACTTCAATATTCAGGCATGTCCAAAATCTGTGCTATGACAATATTTTTTTTTTGAGACAGTGTCTTGCTTTGTCACCCAGGCTGGAAGTGCAGTGGCACAAACCTGGCTCACGGCAGCCTCGACCATTCAAGCTCAAGCAATCTTCTCACGGCTCCCACCCCTCTCTTCCCCCACTAGCTGGGACTACAGTTGCCATCACCACACTCGGCTGATTTTTGTATTTTTTGTAGAGATGGGGTTTTGCTGTGTTGCCCAGGCTGGACAAAACTGTTTTAAATTGATATATCTAATTATCTGAGGGACAGCAAGCAAACCAGCAGAATTCATCCCCTTAATTTATAGATGACAAACAGATGACTTAATATCATATCTGGATTTTAACATTGTCTCAGTCCCATGTCAACAGAATGGTTTTTGATATCATCTCCTGCTGTATCATAAATTGTTGCCAGGTTCCATACCAGATGAACTGCCAAATGGCCTGAAAAAGAGCAACATGCTGCTGCAAATGGCAGGAATAATGAGCATGTGATAACATGGAAGGGGCTCTCAAAGGGAGCCAGAAACGCGCAGCGGTAAGGTCTGTGGGGCGGCATGGGACGGCAAGAATGGACGTGTAAGGACGCTACCTAACAACTTTGTGCGCTGACCCCTGTCCTGCGGGTTGCGGGTGGGGGTGGGTGTGGATGTGTGGATCTGAGTAGGCAAACCTGTCTATTATACTCACATGAGGCTTTGCCTTTGAAATTCAAGACCCTGCTGGTAGAGAGGGAAGAGAATGCCTGCAAGGGATCATTCTTGTGAGAGTAAGCCCCTCCATTACAGCTTCACAATTGCCTCTCTGATAATTCAGGTCAAAAGTGGAACGGGTTCATCTCCTTTCCTCCTTCCTAACTCAATCTCACTTTTGTCCTTTTTACCTAGAATCACTTTTTTTAGTGCCTCTATGTAGTCCTTATTAAGAATAGGGTGGAAATGAGTTTATCACCAAATGAATGGGCACTTTTCTTTTTAACCATAGCCAGAAACACATTATTGTAAGACACAATAAGTTGCCCTATATCTTATAGGATATTCCTATAAGAAGTGAGGAATATCCTATATTCCTCACTGTTCCTGTGAGGAAGGTTGGGGTGTTGTGTTCTCTCTAGTAACCATATGACCTGGCACAAAGTTGTAAAATTTTTTGGATAGTTAAATATTATTCACTTTTGCCTTATCTGCAATGAAGACTCATTTTCCATCTGCCAATTAGACCATATCCTAGCTACTTCTCTGCACCAGCCATTTATGAACACCCAGAGAATGGAAATTAATTTTGTTGACACCTTTCAAAACACACGGATGATAAACCCACTGAACAAAATATGAGCATTCTCTCCACTCGAATATAAACTTTTGTCTTAATCAACCCTCTTGTCTAACACGGCTGGATTTCAATTTCCATTAGTTGAACTGTCTGTGGCACACTGCTTGCCCTGCTGGCCCGCGTCCTTGAGAGCTGACTAAACCTTTTATTTGTGGGTTTAGACAGAAGTCTGATTTTAGACCCTGGGACAAGATTTGGCCCAATTTAAAAACTGGTTGTAATGAAATCAATGAGTTCTTAGCAGCTTACTCTCTCTTAAAACCCTAATCTGTTGCTTTAAAATGTAAAAGGACCTCACATCAAGAAGTCATGGAGGCTCCTGAGAGCCCCATTGAAACGTTCTGCTAGCATCAATTGGGAAGGGCTTGCTAATGGGTCCACACAACACTGATTTATTTAGAGAGTGTCATGTGTTTGAGAGCTGCCTTGGAGAGGAACTGTGCTAAACATAGAGATACACACTCCATGCCCACTGGGCTCACATAAAAGGGAAAAAATACGCAATAGGGGTTTACCTCAGTGGGGTGAGGCTTGATATTTTCCAGATGGTGACACCACAAGCGAGTTCAATAGAAATATCTTTAGAAAATGATGCTCAAATATTAAATAAGCAATGAATAGACATCAAGCCACTATCTGCTGCAATTCTTTACATCTGGGCTGGGAGTGTCTTTCGTCCCTAGCTGCAGATGGGGTGGTCTTCTCTGTCAGTGGGAGGCCTCATTATATTTCCCATTAGGAAGATTATTCTGGCAGGGCAAGTTGAAGAACCTGAATGTTATTCATAAATAGATTCAGGGCTTCTCTTGGGGTGAGAATGGAGGAAGGAGAAGAGAGCATCAAGGAAGGTATTTTTCTTGGATTCAGGAGTTCAGTTCTATGCATTGCATGTAAAAAATCAGGCATTTTCTTTTGAATCTTGGGAAAGGTCAGTAAACATAACAGTCAGAAGGCAGAAAATGGAATGGATCAAAATGATGATCATAAAATAGCTTAGAAACAAACTGGCCAGGACTTCAGAGAGCCCGTGATAAGGCAGGAGACCACGGAAATTGTATTAGTTCATTTTCACGCTGCGATAAAGACATTGCTGAGACTGGGGGGAAAAAGAGGGTTAATTGGACTTACAGTTCCACATGGCTGGGGAGGCCTCAGAATCATGGCAGGAGGCAAAAGGCACTTCTTATATGGTGGCGGCAATAGAAAATTAGGAAGATGCAAAAGCAGAAACTTCTGATAAAATATCAGATCTTGTGAGGCTTATGCACTACCATGGGAACAGTATGGGGGAAAGCACCCCCTTGATTCAAATTAGCTCCCACTGGGTCCCTATCACAATACATGGGAATTATGGGAGTACAATTCAAGATGAGAGTTGAGTGGGGACAGGGAGACAAACCATATCAGAAAGGGAACATAGAGTCTGCCCTGGGAGGCAGGGACAGGCAATGTGGCTGCATCCTACCCATTGCTTACTAAGTCTGTATTTAAGGAAATCAAGGCAGTGATCTGCTTTGCCACCTGTTGGGGGGCGGGTGGATGTGGGTGTGTATATGTGTTCATGTGTACGTGTGTCGGCAGGTAGAGTTCAGGAGGCCCCAGGAGAGGAGGTGGAAAAGGCCTCAGCCCATACTTCCCTGGGCTTGTATTATCCCCCTCCAGACTTCTTAAAGTGTCATGAGGCCTCTCTTTCAGTTTTTGGCTAAAGCATATAGAATGCCCAAGACAAAGAAGTATCATCAAAATACTATTTTCCGGTTGCAGCACTCTCAGTGGACAGTTTTGAAGATGTATACTTGTGCAGTGCTATTAGTGATTTCAGCTTAGGGTCCCCAAAAAGGTCTGCCAATTCACCATGTGATGCGTCATCTTCAGTTCAGCCCTGTGATGAAACAGTCAAAATTCCTCCACAGGGTCTCTCTACCATCACAGACAGATGAAGGTTGAGAGACCTACTTAAATGACTTTGCAACCTACTCTCTAGCTTTATTTCCCTAACTTCCCTTGAGATATGAATCACCTGGGGTACCTTGTCAACCACAAGTTTCCCAGCTTGGACCATAATCTACTGAAACAGCATTTTCTGAAAGAGAAGTGTGGTGGTCTACATATTTAACAAATGCTCCAGGTCCTGCTTATGGTCAGGGTTCTTTGCCCTGAGGGACTTTCAAAACTGCCTATGCCCCAGTTCAGTGCTTTCATAGTCCAGTAGTTCAGTTGCTGTGGGAGGGAGCTGGGACATGGAGGAGTTTTCAGAGTTCCTTAGGTCATTCTAAGAAGCAGTCAGCGGCAACCGTAGGATGCAGCACTTTGCCGTGGTTCCACTCGCGGGCTTTGCAGTCAGACTACCTGTGTTTAAATCAGGCTCTCCCATCGCTTGCTACCTGTGCAACTCCAGGCAATTTCTTTAACTTCTCTAAGCCTCAGTTTCCTCAGTTCTGAAATAGGAACCACAATATGACCTGCCTCCTAAGATTATTTTGAGGATTAGAGAGCTAATTGTATAGAATAGGCTGGCACATTGCAAACACTCAGTAGATTTTTGCTCTCAGTATTAATTTCACACGTGCCTGTGTGTTAAGAACTGGGGTCACGAACATGAGTAAGATGCAGCTCCTGGGCCCTCAGGGAGTTTGCCATCTCTCAGGAGAGAAAGACCAGTGCAAACTCACGGCTAATCCCGAGCCTGGGCTGTAGGAGCAATAGGAACAAAGCGTGCTGAGCTTAGAAGACATGATGACTTGTCTCCAGTGGGAGAAAGTGAGACTAAGGACATGAAAGGTAGGTGACTTTTGAGCTGAGGCTTGAAGAATGGCAGGTGGACAAATCCTGTAGTGGGAGCAAACTGTAAGCAGAGGGAGTTCATGGTGTCACCAAGAGATAGTATTTCAGAGTCGCTTCGTTTAGTGTTTGGGAAATGAGCCTTAAGGGCAGATTGGGATCAAATTCTGAAGACCTAGGAAGGCAATGTTGAGGGTCTTAGTCATGTGATAATGGGGGCCAACCAGCAGAAGGCTGATAAGTGAGATAACTGGATCTCTGCCTTAGAGCAATAATCCTGACAGTAGCATGCAAGACAGGGACGCAGAATGGAGACGCAGACATGGGTGAAGCCTGGACCAGACATTTCATTCACTTCTTCAGCAAATACTTTTTAAGCACCTACTAGCGACAGACACTTGATGCTGAGCTGCAAGAGTGAACAGGACAAAGTCACTGCCCCCATACTTAGAAGGCAGTTACAATAGATCAGGTGAGTGAGAAGGAGGCCTGCGCAGACCAGCTGCTGCAGGACAGGAGAGGAGAGGTGAAACAGGAGAGAGGCTGTGCAGGTCCAAACCACAGACGTGGGGACAAATATCCAGATAAGACTAATACCTCAGGCAAAGAGGAAAATTGCATGACGGCAGGCACCAAAGGGGTGTGTATCGGAGAGACCACAGGCGCCAGCCACTCTGCCTTCTCTCACTTCTCTCAGTCCCTCGATGTCGCCAAGCTCTTTCCTGTGAAAGGGTCTTTGTGCATGTCATTTCTTCTATTTTTAAATTTGCTCACGGTTGGCTCTTTCTCATCCTCGACAGGCCTTTCTTGACCAAGCCATCTAAGTAGGCTCCTCATTGACCCTATCATCACAAACTGTCCTGCTTATGCTTTTCACAGTGTTCAATGCAAGTGTGCCCCCTCCCCACCAATATAAGTCCATGCAAGTAAGAGATATACCCTTAGCTCACTGCCGTATCCCTGGCATCTTGCGCAGTGTCTAGCCATAGCAGGCAGCCAGTAAATACATATTGAATAAATAAAACTCTATTTCAGGCACCGCCTGTCTAGAGCAGAGGAGGAGACTGCCCTGCTAGAATGTGACGATCCAGACTTGGGCCCATGACTTGGCAGCGACATGTTGAGGGTGTTGAGCCCTGTTCTAGGCAGAACATACTCATTGGCCCACAAGATTGCAGGTGAAAAAGACACATGGAAAATGCTTTCAGAGAATGGTAAACTGGGAGTTGGGCATTTATAAACTATGAAACATATGGAAAAGTGTCCTGTATACTCACTTCCTCCATCCTGCCTATTCCTGCATGCATCCCTATGTTGCCCCATAGACTCTGAAGTCTGGGTGACTTGGTGATGATATGAAGAGGTAGGGAACTGTTTTGTAGTCTGTACTTCCTATTTGGTGTAGTCTGAAATCACTTTGGTTGTGAGAGAAACCCACCTAGAGAGCTTAATACAACGGATAACAAACAATCTCGCAGGCATCCAGGGCCAGAAAACCAGGGACATCTGGTCACAGGGACCTGAACTGGAGCTCCTCCCTCATTCTCGCAGGCCCTGGGTCTCTCTGGCATTAGCTCTGTTATCCCATTTCTCTGCACAAAGCAGCTTCTCCTGCTTCCTGTGATCTACCCACTCATGACTTCAACTTGCTTATGGGCTGACTCCAATCCTGACTCCATCTGACCTTTATTTAGTTCACCACCATCCATCAGCAGGCTGACTCAGTCTCTCCTTCTCCAGGCATAAATGCTCTTGGGAGGAAGATTAGCTCAGCCGGTCTATAAATGGGCTCCCCACTGAGTCAGGTGTCTGTCATTGGTCCAGTCATCTCAGGCCAGATCTCTGAGTAAAAGAGGCAGCTGGGACTGGGAACAGGGAAGTTAAGGCAAGTAGATCAAATAAAACAAACTTCCCTTGAATGTAACTCTTGCACCACCCCACCACTAGTTGTACAGTTTTAAAAGCCTCAATGATGTGAGAGGGAGAAAGTAAAAACAGCATTGCCATCATTTAACCACAGTTTCTACTATTATCCAGACCTTAATAAGACCAGTGAAGTCTTAGTTAAAAATAGTAACTAAAGTTTACTAAAGCAAATTCTCTATGATATAAACAAGTCCCATTCTAAACTTCTAGTTCTTCTTTAAGATTATTTATCTGAAAATAGCTTAAACTTCTTGCACGACTCAAATGGAAACAGATCAAGTAGTATTTCATGTGCCTTAAATATGACATGACCTCTAAGTGATTCTTATGTTTAAGCTTTTTAAGTGAAATATGTTGCATTTCATAGCATTTGTTCGGTATGTATGTTAGATCATACAGTTTTGTAGAGTTAACCAAAACTTTAATGATGAATTCTAGTTTGGAATTTCTATAAGTCTGTTTCTTAAAAATTGCCTTGGAAAAGAATGACTGAAGTCACCTATTAAATTAAATTATAAAGATATCACAAAGTTCAATTAAGATGCAAAGTTTAGGGGTATCATAATTTCTGCTCCCTTAATAATACACCCACAAGAAAAATAAAACATTACTAAGATGGATAGTTTGTCTGGAAGACTAGAAGGTAAAATGTCAATATAATCTGGCTGACCCAAAGTGAAACGTCTGGAGTCTACGGGGTGGTGCTTGTCCCGGTTCTCATGCACTTCCATGAGCATGAACTGTGATGGAATGTCCTGAATAGCAAACAGGACTCTCGTCACTAATCAAGTCCTGGAATGTCACCACCAATTGCCATTCCACCATCTTGAAACAGATCCTACTAGTAAACAAAGCTCCTGGAAGAAAAAGGAAGTAAATTAAGCAGAGAGAACAGCGTGGCTGGGTTTACACAGGAAGTTTGAATCTTGGTTTTGCTGATGCTAGTTGTATTCTTGAATAAGCCACTTAACCCTAAGTTTTCTTATTTGTAAAATGGAATAACAATATCCATCCTGTAGGTTTGTGAAGCTTGAAAGTAATTTTATATATGAAAAGCACCTGTACATAGTAGGCACTCCTTAAATGGTAGTTATTACTACTACGAAATGGAAAAAAGAAAGGTAGGTCCGTTAAGGTTCCCACCCTATTTACATTAAAATCCTTTGGGTCATAGTTTCTCTGTGGTTCCCAGGTGGCTATATGTCTGTGCCAAACCTCTTCTAATCCCAATCCGTGTCCTGTAAGCACCGCACCCTGTCTCTTGCCTTTAATTCTTCACTTACACCACGTGAGCCACTTGATCCACATGGCTCTCTACCTGCCCACCTGTCATCTCCTGAGACTCAGCCCAAGCCACACATGCAGTGGTGGGTCAGGAAACCAGCTCCCCAGAATGAGCCTAGATTTGTAGAGTCTGCTGATTGCCATGATGTACATATTCCCACCATGGCAGACTTCAAGCTACCAAAGATGTAACAACCGGCTAACAAAATTCCTGATTAGTCTCCCTAAGTGTGGGAAGTCACTTAATGACTTCCTTCCAAAGAGTACAGTGTGGAAACACAGGGAATAAAAAGTAAAATTGTAGTGAGGAAATCTAACAGATACTACCTCAGCCAGGTGATCAAGATTAACATCAACAGTGGTAAGTCATGTTGGTAGGGTGTACCTTGACATGATGAGATGACAATGGCACTTTATTTCTGGGGTCTTCTTCCCCTAAAACGTATAACCGTAGTCTAACTGTATTAGTCTGTTTTCACACTGCTGTAAAGAACTGCCCAAGACTGGGTAATTTATAAAGGAAAAAAGTTTAATTGACTCACAGTTCAGCATGGCTGGGGAGGCCTCAGGAAACACAATTATTGCATAAGGCAAAGGAGAAGCAAGGCACCTTCTTCACAAAGCCGCAGGAAGAAGTGCTGAGCAAACAAAGAAGAGCCCCTTATAAAACCGTCAGATCACTGGGCCCAGTGGCTCACGCCTATAATCCCAGCACTTTAGAAGGCCAAGGTAGGTGGATCACCTGAGATCAGGAGTTCGAGACCAGCCTGGCCAAACTGGTGAAACCCCATCTCTACTAAAAATACAAAAATTAGCCAGTCGTAGTGGTGGGCACCTGTAATCCCACCTACTGAGGAGGCTGAGGCAGGAGAATCACTTGAACCTGGGAAATGGAAGTTGCAGTGAGCCAAGATCACGCCATTGCACTCCAGCTTGGGCAACACAGAGAGATTCCATCTCAAAAAAAAGAAAAAAAGAAAACATCAGATCTTGCGAGAACTCACTCACCATCACGAGAACAGCATGGGGGAATCACCCTCATGATCCAATCACTTTCTACTGGATCCCTCCCACAACACGTGGGGATTAGGGGGATTATAATTCAAAATAAGATTTGGGTGGGGACACAACCAAACCATATCACTAACCATGAGAAAAACATAAAAATCTCAATTGAAGGAAATTCTGCAAAATACCAGTATGCCTCAAAAGTGTCAAGGTCATCAAAAACAAGTTAAGTCTGAGAAACAGTCACAGCCAAGTGGAGCCTAAGGAGAAATGACAACTAAATGTAATGTGGTACCCTGGATGGAATCCTGGAACAGAAAAAGGACACTAGATAAAAACTAGAAATAAAGCATACTGAATAACATTCACTATGGACTTTAGTTAATAATAATGTATCATGTGGGTTCATTCATTGCAGCAAATATATCACACTAATGTGAGCTGTTAATCATAAGGGAAACTGGATGAAAGTATATGGGAACTACAGCCACTTTTCTGTAAATCTAAAACAGTTCTAAAATTTTAAATGTATGTAAAAAATATTCTGAGTATACAACAGTTGGCTCTCACAGGCCAGTATGGTGGGATCCAGCACTCTGCCACGTCCCCTGAGTTCAGCTGAGCCTGTCCGTCTCTCCAAGGTGCACGGCCCTGGGGAGTATAGTGCAAGCTTTCCTCAGCCATGCAGCCCTAAAGCTCCTTACAACGGAGGGCACAGAGTAAGTGCCACAGTGTAGAACCCCTGCTCTGAACTAAAAGATACCTGGTAGTAATTTGCCAAGAACATTCAACTTAACTCTCAATTCTCCTCTTCCCATCTGGTTTCTGGTCAAGCACAGGAACTGATCATGGCTCCTAGCTGGCATGCCTGGTGCCTGGCGAAAGCCCTGCCTTGTTGCTTTCCAGCTCTGTGGTCCCGGGCAAGTTATGTAATTTCCCTGGGCCTCAGTCTCTTTGTTTATAAAATGGGAGTGATAATGCTATCTTCATCATAGGCTTTTGGTGAATGAATGAATTTTTTAAAATGAATGAATCCGTGTTATTGGTATAGTGTCTGGCCCATGGCACAGCCTCTAGAGGAGTTTGACTCTTATTATTCCATCCATTGTTCCTTACCTGAGAGCTGCAAGGTTTTCCCAAGTGAAGCACTGCATTGAGATCTTGGCTCAGCTTTAGTGCACCTTACATCCATCTTCCTTACTCACCCTCTGGTATCCTGAACCTCCCCTATTGAATGAATCAATATATACATGCTGGCCATTCTCTCTTATACATCTTTGAACCTGGAAACTGCCAACTTCTCTTTTATTTTAGCTTGAAATCACCACTAGGCATGAAATGTGAGAACTGTCAGACAAACATGTCTCTGTTTACTCAGGAACTCAAATATTTAGATTCTAAAAGGAAGTGCAAATTTTTCTTTGCTCTCTCTCTGTCTCTTTAGCCACCTTGGAGAAGTGGGAGGATGAAGAACTTCACAGAAGAATGGAGTCCCAGAGAAACAGCTTTAGGAACTGAGGAGAGCCAGAAATGTAATGTATTTAGGGCTCCCTTGTGAAAACACAAAAACAAAAATAAAAATGCTTCCCGCTGCTTCGACATCTCTATTCCACTGATGCCCCGACCATTCTCTTGAAAAACAAATGGAAAAAGTGAAGTGTTGATGGCAGTCGCTGGGGGGTTAGGGTAAGGCCCTGTTGTAGAAGAGGGCTGCTGTTTCACAAAAGACGAGCTTTGTCTTGACTGACATGCCCTTAAAAACAAAAAGCACAAGTAAACTCTGGGGTGTGTGTGTGGGGGGGGGGAGTGTGGACGTGTGTGTGCGCATGTGCATGCTCGTACATGCTAATGGATGAATTGGAGGTGGGGCTCTGCTACAGTCTGGATTTGATTTGCAGGATTATGAATTGTCTTGAATGTTTTGGGAAAAGTTTGAGCATTTGGTGGATATTTGAGAATTATAAGTTTTATTTGAGGAGCATTTAAGGACTGAGTTGGTTATTTGGTAGACATTTAGACTCTGTCCTTAGCTACTTTCTCATGAGTCTCTTTTCTTTCCAGAAAGTTTGAAGTTCTTTAAAAGAAACATTTATTGCTGAGATTCAAGGTGGTGATGAGTGTGGTCTTAACTGTAAAGGAAAGAAAAAAGTGAAAAATTTCAAACATTGCTTGAAATTTTTACACTGGATAGTCATACATTCCACTCCAAACATGTAAGAGTCTATATGTTGTATACATATTTAAAACATCATACTAATTTCTGGACTATATGGGACAATGTTTTTCTTGTAATAAAATTTTAAAACTAACTAAATAGATATGATTGGTATCTCATATTAATCTTCTTTGATTACTACGGAGGCTATACATTTTTCTATGTGTATATTTCCTTTCCTATAAATTGTTTAGTCATGTTGTTTTCACATACATATTTTGAAATTTTAGTTCTTCCTTAGCAATTTGTAAGTCCTGTTTCTTTAATTACAGAATATTTCAGACATATGGAAAAATAACAGATATACTTAAAGCTCCATTTGCAACCTTCCCAGATATCATTTCTCACCCTCTCTTCCAGAGGTAATTTACCACTTACAGTTGCTTTACATCTTTCCTTTCCACCTTTTAATATTTTTAGACCTTGGTCATCTCTCTCTATATTTCTCTCTCTCTTTTTTTTCACACACACATAAACACACACACACATTCACTTGTTAATTTTTAAACTTTATATGACTGATAATATACTAAACTTAGCATTCTACAGCTTGCTTTATAAAAATTCATTTTGACAAATTATAAGATCCATTTTATTCATGTCAATGGCTAAACTGAATTCCATTGTATGAATATTTTTCCACTCTGACTGAGTCTATTATATAATTATGTATATTCACTCTATTTCTGGTTGGCTTGTGTGTATATGTACACACATGCTACAATATATTTCCCTATGTCTTCTTATTTTATTTTTGTAAGGAAGTGTAGTTTTTTATAGAGTTAAATCTGTTAATTGTGCCTCTGTGATTTCTTCTGCTGCTTCAAAGCATATAATGTGTTCACTCCTCCAAAGAGCTAACATGTATCCATTTATATTTTCTTGTACTTTTTCTGAGATTCAAGAGTGGTGATGAATGTCAGCACTTTGGGAGGCCGAGGTGGCGGATCATGAGGTCAGGGGTTCAACACCGGCCTGACCAACATGGTGAAACCCCATCTCTACTAAAAACACAAAAATTAGCCAGGCATGGTGGCGCACACCTGTAATCCCAAATACTCAGGAGACTGAGGCAGGAGAATTGCTTAAAATTGGGAGGCGGAGGTTGCAGTGAGCCAAGATTGCACTATTATACTCCAGCCTGGGTGACAAAGTGAGACTTTGCCTCAAAAAAAAAAAGAAAGAAACAAAAATAAAAGTAAAAAATCTCAAACATTGCTCAAAATGTTTACACTAGAGAGTTATACATTCCACTCCAAAAATGCAAGATTCTGTATGTCATACACATATTTTAAAACATCATACTAATTTCTGAACTATATGAAACAATGCCTTTTTTAATAAATTTTTTAATTAACTTAATAGATGTGATTGAGATTTCTCTTTCTAAAGAATTAGACTTTTTAGTTAAAAGTTAAACTTTTTCATTTAATTTTTTAGCTACACTTAAAATTGGGGGGTGGGTAGAAACTCACATATATATCCCCCTGCCCCATATGCTATCCCAACAGGGTTTGCTCAATTACACATTCCTTGGTTATAATTTCTTTTTTTTATTATTATTATTTTTTTTTCTCACTTTGGAAGTTATTTACAGCCATTTTTTTTTTTTATTTTAAAGAGAGAAAAGAAGAAAGAAAAAAGGAAACAGCAAAAGAAAGAAAAAAAAGAATGAAAGAGAGAAAGAAAGAGAAAGAGAAAGAGGGAGAGAGATTGGGATTCTTGTTTTATTGCCCAGGCTAAAATACAGTCTAAAAATGGGTATTAAAAACCTCTTTTATGCCAATAATTGTGCTTAACAATGGAGACAGGAAGGAATAGGGAATGAAAATAACAAATAAGCAGACAACCAATATTTTATTTAAACCTGTGAAATGCTATGCAATTGCTGAGGAGTGATTTACTTCCAATTATGTGGTCATTTTTAAAATAGGTATAATGCAATACTGAGAAAAATGTATGTTTTGTGGATTTGGGGAGGAGAGTTCTGTAAATATTTGTTAAGTCTAGTTGTTCCAGGTCTGAGTTCAAGTCCTGGATATCCTTGTTAATTTTCTGTCTCGTTGATCTGTCTAATATTGACAGTGTAATGTTAAAGTCTCCCACTATTATTGTGTGGGAGTCTAAGTCTCTTTGTAAGTCATTAAGAACTTGCCCTA